>VZRH01004421.1:73499-155139 GCA_013397555.1 Urocynchramus pylzowi
ACCCCAGCGCTCCCCGCGCTGCAGCCTCGTTCAAACAAGTTGCGCGTTCGCCCGCGCTCCCCGCGGAGCCCCTTTGCCTTCCCCCTCCCCTCCCCCAGCTCGTATTAAACTTCATTTGCAGCCATGCAGTTATTAACTTTCCGGCGTGTGCGTGCGGCCGGGGAGCCGGGGCGAGCCGAGCCGCCGCGGGACCGGGGCTGCGCATGGACCCGTCGGGGCTTCCCGGGTCGCGGCGAGCCCGGAGCCCGACGGCCCCGCGAAGGGACACACGCTCCCAGCCTGGCCCGCCGAAGGGGAGTGGCTGTGCCGGCAGGCTGCTCTGTGCCAGGCACTGCCCCGGGGACATCCCTGGGCCTTGGCCGGTAGCAGGGAGACGAGGATGGAGAGAGCGCCCCAGCTGCCCTTCCCCCCTCCGCGGGGCTCTCTGAGCTGCCCTTGGGGCCGGGATCCCTCTCTCGATGACACTTGCCCACCTTGCCCCAGTCCTTGTCCTGGCTTTGTCCACCTGCACAGGCCTTGTGTTCACAATCTGCCCCTACTCACCTGTGCCTTGCTGATGCACTGTCCCTGACCACCCTCTCCTAGTGCCTGCCCAGTCTTGCCCTTTCTGCTGCTCCCGTGGTCTCTCTCTCCAGCTAGCCCCCAGCTTTTGCATTGCCTGCATGCCCTCCCCTGGCAGGGCTGTCTGCCCTCTGAGCTCCTGAGTGGAGACCTTCCCCATGCCACCCTCATGGGACAGTGGTAGTGTAGGACTGCCTCTGGGCCCAGGCTTTGGTGTCTACATTTGTAGGGCAGAATGGTCCAGGATGCTAGGTGGATCTCAGCCAGGGATTTCCTAGAATCCTTTAGTGATTCGTCTGGGGAATTTTAATTCATGTGGTATAATTAAAATGGACATTCAAGTGCATGTATGTCTCCCTCTGTTCTGCAGGTGAGCTCATCACCTCTTGAAGGGTTCCTGGTGTCACTCCTGTTTCAGGAGAAGGGAGACCACGTAGATATTCTTGGGCTGGGAGTATTGGATGCTTCCTATTCTGTCCATGTTCCAGAAGAAAATTGGCATCAGAATAGGACATGCTTCTGAAAGAGGATGGAGGGGGTGATACATGAGTATATGTAATAATCAAATAACCCAGGAGAGATACAGTTTATTTTAAAGAACATGCCTAGCAACTAGCACTCCTGCATCTTCTCCTTGACTCTCCTGTGCTTTATGATGTGACCTTGGGAACATTACATAACCTCTCCTAGGCCTCAGTTTCCCCAGCAAAGAAAGACCAGGGGAGTGGGGCAGAGTAATGCTGAAATGCTCTTATGAGGTGCTTTAATGACTTAGGTAATGTTTACCGGGTGCCTTGAAGATGTCAGGTATACTACATAAATACTGAGCAGTGTTGTTGAAATCTCTCTGGCAGTTTGATGTGCTGCAGAGATCGTCAGCTGGGATTCCGTAACACCGGGCTCCCACTTTCCAGGTTCAGAGGAGGAGACCGTCAGTGTTGCACTGCTGCTGTCCAGCTAAAGAGGCACAATCATACATGTCCACATGCTTTTCAGTCTAGTTTCACTTTCTCTGAGGGAGCTGATGAATTAATATTTTTGATTCTCGTGAAAGTAAAGGAGAAAGATCTTCCTGTGACCTGGGAATGTTTTTGGAAATTAAATAGAGCTGAGGTCTCTGTTGTGGCAGGCTTTTCCTGAAAATGCTGCTGAAGACTCTTCCAAGTTTCAGGTTAAATTGTGCATTTTTATCTTGAAGAAATGCTCTTGCTTAAAACAAACAGGTCCTGTACAACTGCGTGAGTTTTACAGGGAGCTGAACTGGTAAAATATAGCAGCTTTTTTTCCTTGCTGTCAGGATGACTCAATAGGTTTGTGTATGCAGACATTGGTGGCAGAGTACATGGCTCCTGCACTTTGTAGGTGTAGCCTTGACATAAGAGCCATCCAAGATGAAGTTGTCAGGTAGAAGTATGTAGGGATAAACATGTTCCTTCTCTCTTTGAGCAGGAAGACAGACTAGGGAGACTTGCTTAAGGAAAGACTGTGGCAGGATTTTCTACTGTAATTGTTATTTAAATTAGGGTGCAATACTATTACAATGTCTAACATGAAGGTAAACAAATTCTATAGGTGTGGCATTTGCTATTTTACCTCATCTCAGAACTATGTCTTGTTACCTTACAACATGCACACACAAAAAAAGGGCTGCAGGGTGTTAGGGGGCATGAATTGGCTCTAAGGAGTTGACCCTGACTTTTGGATTTCAAAATATCTGACTAGGTTGCATGTGAAAACATAGCCTAGTCTGAGGATGGATGTGAATCCTTTTACCTGTCCTCTGAGTTCTGCGCTGGTTAAAGCACCATCATGCCCTTTTAATTAAAACTGTGTAAGCCTAAAGCTGGAAAAGCTTGAACACAAAGCCTAGGGGTAGTGGCATACACCCCTGGGTACTGGTATGGTTGGTCAGGAAGGATCATGGTGCAAGGTCTGGTTCTGTTCAGCCAAGGCTTGCCCCTCTGCCTTGGTCCTTTGAGCCTGCTCCAAGCTTCATCACTCCCTGGGGCAAGTGCATGTCCTCTGCCCTCACCAGTAGCTGGCACCCAGTCTTTTCCTCCCCATCCCAGGGCTTGTTTCCTTACTGCCATTTGCCCCTGAAAATCCCATATGAGGGCATATTGGTCTAATGGCAGTGAATGAGCTCTTCCTTGCTTCATTCCAGATGTTCCTGCTTCTCTATATGGAGGAGCCCCTCCATGGCACTGAGACCTCTTTAAAGCTTGGGCCTGGATTAGCAGTGCTGTAAAGAGGTTGCTGTTTTTGAGGAGAAATGAATAGTCTGTTGTCTGATACTTATGGGTGGATGGGTTTCATGCCTCCCTGAGTGCCTGGCTTTATATTTATGCGTGCCTTTATGGTATAGCCCCCAGACTGCCTGGTTCTCATGCAGGGGGGCAGAGCAAGGTTGGAGACTGCAAAGATAGACCTGCAGCCTGCTGGTCTCTGATGATAAGAGCTGACAATTAGTTGTCTTCCCTAAATTAACAATGGTGGGATTTCAGGAGGTTAAATAACAGCAGGTCCATTTACTCTCATGAAACTCCTTACACTTTGTTATGGAAAAGCTGTTGTTGATACATGTTTAAGTCCAGTGCCATGGAGTAGCTTTGCATATAAAATACAGTATCACTTTAAGATACTGTAATGTTGTGCTCAAATCATGAGAGGTGTGATTTCAGTATGTTCATGATTAAGTCAAATGTTTATTAAAATAATTGCTTAAAATGATTTCTCAAATCAAACTCTCTCAGCACCTCCTCCCAAACTTCTTCAAAGAGGGAAGTGATATGAAGTAAATAGTCTGCAAAGGATTTTTTTTTTTTCTTTAAAGTGCTGCATGAGAATTAATGCAACTTAATCCTTTATTTCTTAGGAGTAAGTATATTAATATTTGTGGAGAAAATTCACAAGTGTTCTGTCAGACAGGCAGCAAAAAGTGTTGTAGCACTGAGATCCTGATTCCCAGCTGCAGCCAGTGAGGCAGCAAAAAGCTGGCTGGTGCTCAGGAAAAGCAAAGTACCAGAAATAGGAAAGGCAAAGTGACAGAAATGCCTGGATGGAGTTGTGACCGCCGGAGTCCTTCTCCACCGTGCTGCAGAGCACCAGGTTCAGGCATCAGCACCAAGTGACACTCGTTCCTGTTATAATTGTCTGGCCAATAATAATTATCTTCAGATGTCTGCTGACGAGGGGCTCGCCAATGGGGAGGCAGGAGGCCTGTGCTGACTGCGCTGAGATTATCTGGGAGAGCTGACGTCACACCAGGGCTTGCCTAAAATCACAGAAACTTTTCCTCTGCTGCTCCGCCGGCTGCTGCAGCGCTCCGGACATCCCTGCCCCAGCCTGGTGCCCTCCTGCCAGCTGCTACCCTGGGCAGGCTCTCCTCTCTCCTCTCTCTCTCATTCCTCTCCTGTTTTGCTTCTTAAAAAGCCAAGGTTTAACCCTTGGCATGCTCACAGGTAGTACAGGGAGGAGGACGAGCAGGATGAAAGTGAAACTGGTTATTCCCTAAATATGCTGTTTGGTTCTGCTGCAGAAACTGGCTGGTTTTGTTACCATTACCTGAAGTAATGATTCAGTAAAGAGAGAAAGACTGCATAATTTTTTTTAAATTTTTTTGTTTTGAGGGGACCTGATAACTCAATTCTGAAATCAACTTAGTGGACCTTAGATGAGGATAACTTTTTATGTATTTGAAAGAAAACATCTGTGCAGGAAGTTATTTTTAGCCTTTTGTTACCAAAACTTCTATGTGACAGAGGCAGAAAGTGGAGCCAGTGCTGGGGGAAATTTGTCCTTTGGTGTGATTTTCTTTCAAGTCAAAACTAGAGATAAATGTGGAAGGGCAGAGGGTCAGCTAATTTGGATTTGTAAATACCCTTGCCTTTTAATAATTCACACAAGCACCATCGTCCTAGACAGGTTTGTTTCCTAAATGCAGAACAAGCTCTCCTCATCCACTTAAGCTGCTCTTACCTCATGCAGAAATCAAGAGTGAGAGGCTGTGAGCGTATCTCTCCAGGCATATGTGTGTAGCAGCCAAAAACTGATGTAAATTACTTTTCCCCCCCCCGCCCTGAGCTCTTGCTAGATGCCAAGTGAAGGATGTAGAGAGGGATGCTGCAGTCACCCTGTACTTTCCTCTGTGCTGCAGCAAGGACTCAAAGGGAAGATGTGACTTGGTTCTTTTCAACAGAGAGACTGTTTTACTTGAGCAGAATTCAGTTGGCCCAAAAATTTAGCCTACCTCCTCCACGTGTCATTCTCCAGATGGCATTTTTCCTGCTCTCTTGTGCAAACTGCCCATAAAGCTGACAGGGCCACCAGTGCATGGCAGAGATTAGAGGATCCCACTTCTTTGCCTTTCTTTCATCCTGCAGGCCTTTCTGAGCCAAAGACTGATGTTTTGGAGTATCACAGGGTTTTGGCTCTTTGAAAGTAAAATGATGGAGTCTATGAGGAATAACAGTAGATGTCCCTTCAGAGTTCAGGTGTTTTCTATCTGTGTGGGTTTGGGGAAGAAAACTTTTTAAAATATGGTGGACACCAAAATGTCATCCTGAAGGTGAAAACATCAGTGGCTTCTTGATTCAGCCTACCACTGAAACACAGGCATTGGCCTTTTGTTTGCTCTGTTCCTAGAGTATGAACGTATCAGTCATCATGTTGCTTCCGTGATTTTAAACCTCTTGAGAGTGACAACTTCTCTTCTACTTTGTGAAACACCACATACTTCTGGGAATAATAAACTTACAGGAGTGGAGCAAGGAGTAATTTAGGAGCTTGCCATCATTTTCAGAAGTGAATGTGACATTCGGCAACGCGGACATTCCAAAACACTTTTTGGAAAGCTTTGTTAAGAATTTAAGTGCTTTTTCTTTCAATGGAAAAAAGAAATATAAAATAAAATTTTCACTGGATTAGGCTATACCAACATGTGAGATGTTTATGTAGCCACATTACCTGTGTAGTGCTACCCAGTAAATTTTTTCTTGACAACAGTTTTGTCAGCCCACTTGAGCCTTGCCCTGGATTAGAGTGGTAGGGTTTTGTCTTCTGCTGTGCTGCCCCAGCATTTACCAAAGTGTCCCAGACTGCTGCTACTACAAGCTGTGCTGTTCCTGTGTGCATCCCAGCATCACATCTCCTGGGGCTTCCTGGATTCACTGGGGAAGCCTGGTGCAGCCCCATGGGGAGCTCTGCAGGGACAGCCAGGATAACATTTCACAAGCTGTCAACAGAGCAGGAAACGGCGAGGCTGTGGCTGCACCCGGGCTAATAGAAGGAGAAAATTGTATCAGTTTATGTGCAAGGTTTGCAAATATTATGATTGCTTTCAGAGCCAAAGTAGCAATGGTACCTGATACTGCCCTTCACGGTGTGCCTTGTACTATGTGCTCTGTTGCAAATCATCAGTTGCAAGACTTGTTGACTTTTGTGAGGACACAAACTTTTTTTGGTGTGAATTTTATTTACATACTAGGAGCAAGGTGGAAGGACTCCAAAAGCAGCATGACCTCAGTTTGCCTGGAGAAGGGACCCAGGTCCCACAGAGCAGACGTGCCATGAAATGATGGCAGTTTGCATCTGCTGAGCAGTCCTTGACCTCCTGTGGGAAGAGCTGGTATTCAGAGTGGGGAAGAAGAGGGGGAGATGCAAGTCAGTGGTTTACCTCATGCCAGGGGAGTTGGGACCTTGCAAGCACAGGCAGTGGTTTATGAAGTGCATGGCATGCAGGGGAATGATATCTCTGAGGATGTGGGGAGCCTGACTTCAAACTGAGGGAAGCTGTAGCCACTTTTTAGAAATTGGGCATCAGTCAGGTGTCTGAGTCCCATCATTTCAATGGAAATTAAGGACTTGTGTCATCTCTGAAAATTTCTCTTTGTGCCCTAATTCCTCTGTTGTGAAACAGGGAATAATTCCTTTCTGGGCATATTCAAATTTGGTTTTCTGCTGTGTTGCAAAGGTGATCCTGAGGTGGTAAGACTAAGACCTGTATATAACTACAATAAAGCAGTGCAGAAAACATAATGATCTTACACTATTGCTGTGCACCTTTACACTTGTACTAGCAGCAAAGAATACTTTATTCTTGCCAAGGATGTGGGGCAAAGTTTGTCTCCTTGATTGTGTTAACTGAGGATTGAGAAGAGCTGCTGTAATATTAGAGGCAAGACAGTTTGGTGTTGGTATCATGGGATTAAACTGCAAAAGTCCAGACCATTTTTAATTGCAAATTTATGAGAGGAACTGTCCTTCAAATAGTCTAATAAAACTAAAGGCTTTTCAACATCTGATGATAACTTTTAAATAGAATTTTTAAAATTTGTTGGTAATTAGTTTCAGTATGTGAAGTCTGCAAACTGAGTGAAAAATGAATTGGACGTCATCCAGGTTGTGAGCTCGTCAGATTGAATGTGTTGATTTTAATATCTGGTGGCCTCAGTTACCCCTGGACATAAAACTTAAGGTCAATCAAGAGTGTTATTAAGGCCAAATGTCTGCTCTATATGTCTTGAGCCATAAGTAGTATAAAAACACCTGGAAAGAGCAATCCCAGGGAGTGCCAATTAATGTTTTAAGGGGAAGAAACAATGGGCCAAGTTAATTTTTGAAAAAAGAGGAGTCTTCTCTTTTGACTAATAAAATTTCCTGGGCTTCAGTACTCTTTTTTTTTCTTTTTTAAAAAAAATTATTTAGAGCCATTAAGAGCTACTTAAGATAGCAGTAAAATCCCCAAAGTATAAACAAAAGCGGGATGCCAAAGTTGTTGCACTGTGCCATTCAGATAGTGGGTTTATTAACAAATGTTTAGAAAGTCTGTCTTTTTCCTTATGTGATTTTCCTTTTAGCTTTAATTGGGAATTTACCCTCTAGGTCCCCTGATGTGATTCTTCTGAATGCAGGTCCTCTGTAAACATAATTGGGAATTTTGTTATTGCCAACATACATCATCTCCAGGCAGCTGAAAGCCATGGCTTTTCTTCCTTTTTGTTGTCCCTGGAGGAGCTGGCTGTCCAACTCCTTTTCCATGTCTTTGCAGGTCACAAGCAAAAGAAACATTAGTTATTAGCAATAAATTATGTAGACACCTTGCATTTCAATTCCTTCTTGTTTCGTCACTCACCTTGGCTTAACAGCCAAGCAGAAAACTCCAAGCTGTTTTGTCCACCACATGGATGTCTAGATGCTCTTGTCTGCCTCGACCTTCACAAAGACTTTTGCTCTGCTGGCACAGTAGCTCTGGGGCTGCCGGCTGCCCTGGACCCTGTTGCACCTCAGCCCCAGTCCTTGGCTGTGGACAAGGATCCATCCTGTTCATGTGTTCATGGCATCTTCCATGCTCACGAGCATCCAGCCCAAACCCAGCCAAACCCATAGGTGATTTCACTGCCTTTCCTAGGTAAAAGCAGAAGCTGGGAGGATGTGCTGAGTGGAACTGCTGATGAGAGTGTGCAGCATTTATTTCAGACTCGTGATGAAACAGGTTGTTTAGCAGGTAGAAGTATTTCAGGATGCATAATGTTGTCTTTACATTATTTTGGGAGGGCATTTCCCCTTTATAGTTTTTCATAAAATATTGCTGTTGGCACTATCTGAAGAAAGATACTGCCTAATTCAACCTTTGATCTGACCTGACTGCTCCTGTGTGCGTAAATGTCCTATTTTGATCACATGCCTGATAAAGAAAATACTATTTTTGGTCACACAACAACTGTGTGGAAGTGACATTGCCTCTTGAAATGGCAGTGTGGCAGTGTACACAGATGATCAGATTATTTTGTTACGCCATTATTTGTTGTTTTAGAGCTCTATAAATACTGTAGAGTTAAATACCTTTTTTTTAAAATCTTGCTTGGGAATCTCATACTAGGCAAGATTCCTTCTGGGCAAGGCACTGCCCATGGATTCAATGAAAAACTCTTGTCTTGCTCCTAACTTTGGGCTTAGTTTAAGACTAGTACCCCAAGCAGACAAAACTCACTATTTTTTTAAAGTTAGGTAAATTATTGCTTGGACTATGAAGCCAGATCTGTGCAGCTACATTGCCACCATCTCTGTGACCCAGTGGGGAGTTTTGCTTTTGTTCCATTGGAGAGAGAATGGCTCCAAACAACCAGAGACCATGAAGAAAAGTAATGTTACAGCAATGAGAGTAATCCTCAGTGTCCTTGTTCACTAACTTCTAATATCAGGACTGAAATGCATATTTTTCATTTTTAAGAAACTTACATATGCTTTCCAGCATTTTCCAAGAGCTCCTCTCCTATATCAGTGCTTAGATCACGGACAAATTTCAAAATTTTGTTTGAAAGATAGGATCAACACCAGCTATTCCTATTGTAACACTTGGAGCCTGATTGTCTCAAGGCTGTTGTACCCAGGATGCTCACACTTGTTAGGAAGTAAAGGAAAAGGTTTTGCTGAAAGAAAGATTCTGAAAGCCATCCCCTGATGTTTGTGAGAGGTGGTCCTTGTTTAATGGTGCCCCTACATAAAGATGGTAGTTACAGTGGATGTGCTTCCCAGATGCTTCCACATGTGATGTCTTTTGATTCTGCTTGGGATGTTTTGTTTAATGTCCAAGATTCTGGTATTTGATGGTTACAGACAGTTTATATTACTGTTCACTCAGTCAGGTCCTAGGAGCACCTTGCAGGCACTGGTGATGGCATTTGTCTGACCACAGATGTCTGCTATGTAAGTTGTCTGAGTCATCAGGAAGTGGGCAGCTGAGAGAAGTAAGTTTTATTGTAAAGCTGCTCCCTCTCTTACCAAATGTAGAGACTCAGGGAGCAAACTAGACCATAGTTATTTCTTCTGATCCTTCTTCCTTTTTCTCTCCCTAATGTATTTTTTTCTTTTTTTTTTTAGGTACCTATTTGGTTTTTACTTTCTCCCACCCTTTTCCCATTCCTCTTTCATTTTCTATATATCTTTTTCCCCTTTAGGAGCAGTTAAGTCAGCAGCACAGGTGGCTGGGGAAGCCCTGGATGTTTCTGCAGAACACTCTGCACGGTGGGAAACAGCTGGTGCATATTTTGGTGTTGGGCTGGTGTAGCTGGGCAGCTCAGGCCTGGCCTTGAGCTGTCTCTGGCTGAACAGCAAAAGCACTGCATCAGGGCAGTCCCACTGCCACCTTCTGATAAAATCACTTGGTTTCTGGGATAAGACAATAATAACCAAGGAAGAGTGCTTGCTTGTACCCTTCCACAGCCCCATCATATACTGATATAAAAGGGCCCTCTCTTTTAAAAGCCACTTCCCAATCACTAAGTGGAAAAATACTAAAGTCAGTCCACAGTAGAACGGCAGTTGGCTTCAGTGTAAAAGATTTAGTTCCTAAAATTATGTGTGTTGGCTAAATGTAATGTAGCATCTGGTATGTAAAACAATTATGACAATTCACATATTTTGAAATGGTCATTACTGTAAATGGAATAATTTTGAAAGATGTTAGGAGAAAATGAAGAGAAAAGAAGTTGAAAAAAATACATTTAGAAAAAAATACGCCAGGATGATAATATGGGTAATCCAGAGATTAGAGAGAAATCGTAACTGGAAGAGCTACCACAGCTTTTATTGTGGGGTGAACAAGCAGAGTTCCTTCCTCTGCTTTTTGTAGTGGCATGCCATTGATGGAGAAGAAAATTGGACGAGGATAACAAAACAGGATCTGTTAGCATCTATCGTGTATCGGCATTAAAGCTGGGAGTGCAGATCTTGACCTCAGGCTTTCCAAATGTTCTTGGCTTAGCAGTCCTTGTGACTTCAGCTCTTGGGGTGCCAGGGAGCATTTTCCCATATGAATTCTGGTGGCTCTGGGGTAGGCATGCTAAGTGTGTAAGATACTGAGGGTGGTCCTTTGCTGTGCCTCAATGAAATGTTACAAGTGCTGTGACCAGTTTTCATTGCTTCCAATAAAATGTCATATAGGATTGAGGGACATTTTTGACAGACCACAGGTATCTTGCCTATGCTTTTATGATTGTGATCCAGCATTTTGTCTTTACAGGCTGTGTCCTGATGACCTTATTTACGATCCATATTTATTGCTGGCAGAATTAGACTCCTTTCCCTTAAACTAGATAGTGTTGTATCTGTTTATGGGGGATACGAATTTGGCTTCAGACATCTTTAACCCACTTACCTTGTTTAAATTTTCAAGAATGAGTCTCAACTCGATGGAGTTTCAGGTAGTTCTTGTGTTGTAAAATAACTGTACATCTTGAAAGAGTGACACTTGTGTTCACTGTATTACCATGAAGAGTTATGGTATTTTAAGATTCCTTTTTCCCTTTGCTAAGATCAAGACAGAATCTCACAGTCACATTCCTGGTGAGTTAGATACTTTAATGACAGAAAGCTCTATAATGTAGCATTTCTAAGAACAGGAAGGATGCCTTGAAAGGGGTGGATCCGCACAGCCACAAGGGCTGCTCTGAGAGCTGCCTGAGGCCATTGCAGCTGGAAGTCTTCCCAAATGAAAATGACCATTTCCACTGCCTTTCAGCAGAGGTCTCTCATCTTAGCTGCCAAGTCCTGTGTGACATTAAAAGAAAGCAAGACTTTGGTTCCCAAAACTTTGGAGAGTCTCCCATTGCATGTACAGACATAAACTCGGTACCATCATGCATTTTTCCTGGCTGCTGGATCAAATGCTCCCTCTTGAATGTCAACCAGTCTGTGAGGCAACAGGACAGCATCCCTGTCAGCTAGGTTGCACAAGGGGATGATATCAGGGTGGGATGCCTTGGGTTTGCTGGCAGTGGAGTGGCTTCCCAGGGCTGAACTTTGGCCCCATGCTGCACACGTGGAAGCACTGCCACAGCTGGGTAAACTGAGCTGCCTTTCATGACTCCTCCTGGGACTGTGACCTCCTGTGGCAGAGTGGAAGGGACCAGCAGAGGCAGTGAACTGTCACACTGCTCCAGCTGCCTTGCCTGTGTAGCTGTCCTGAAAACAGTCCTGGATGTGTCCTAGGTAGTACCCATGGTGGCATCTATACTCAGATGCTCACGTGCCCAAACGTTGCACCCATGTAGTCTGAGCTATTTCGTTATGGCTGCACGAGTGGCTGTAAACACTCTTAAGTTGTGAACTGAACAAACATCCCTCTCTAACTGGATCCCACGGTCTGCTGTGATAATGCCCTGTGCTGTGGTTCCTAGACTATCCTGTTTGACCTGCTTCATTCACAGAGTGGGTAAGCACCCATCTGGAGAGCTAGAGACTGTCAAGGACCTTAATTATTAAAATTGGGGCCTAGGATTCATCCAAATCAGTGGGAGAAATATCTGTGATGGGAATGGGAAGAGGATGTAAATTTTTGTGGATGAGTAATGAGGTGGCTCTACCATTACCTGTAGCTTTGGTGCAGACTGAAATCTGAGTGCTGCTGAAGTTGGACTAAGCCACCATCCCACAGGCTTCTGCAGAAATACCAATGAAGAGTTTTAAATGCAGGATCTGGCTGTGGAGTAAATGGTTACATTTGGGACATCACTAGAAAGCATGAAGACTAAACTGAAACGGGCTTGTTTCCCAGAGGCAGGCTTAGATGCAATCCTCTCTGTGCAAGTGTTCCTCCTCCAGCATAAAACTACCCAGTGCTGAACGAGTTAATATGAGCAATGGCTTAGGCTGCCTTCTGCCGTGCTCTGGGGTAGTGGCTGCACACTGCAGAAAGCCTTACAGAACAGAAAGGGGAAAGATGTCATTTGAAGTCAGGCTGTGTTGACTCATAGGAGACATTCTGAAGGTTATGGATATATGTTAAGCAGGTATTAAATGGCTCTTGCTTTATAAATATCATTTACAAAAGCAAGTATCCTTCAGGCACCAGAGTATATAAGCATGTGAGTTAATTAGAGCCTGCATTTTCAAAGTGGCAGAACAACAGGATTTAGATCAGAAAAACTGCAAATAAGTTTGCTGATGACGTGAAATCCAGTGACTTCTGTAAAACTTCCTGGCTTTGTGCCTTGCTTTTCCTTCTCCCTCACTTCTTTCTGCATCTGTGTCCCTTGGACTCTGTGCAGTGGGTTGTGATGTGTGTGGCCCAGAGAGGAGCAGTGCAGCCCTGCTCCCCATGGCTGTTGCACAGGTTCAGCACTGATGGGGACACATCTTGGCAGTACTCTGAGGCACTCAGTCACTTCTTTTGCAGAAGAAGCAGGCTGGGAGGAGGAAGAACCAAACCACAGTCTAAACAGGCTTGGTGGGGCATTTCATGGCCTGCAAAGTGACCAGGCTAATCCTAGAAACCTGCAGCCTTTATCATGACACCTGACACAGCAGCACAGCCTGCCTCCTCTGCTTTAGCAGATTTCCATGCTCACATCTCTGTCTTTCTAAACGTGGCACAGGAAAAGATTTTTTTCCTTTCTCAGGCTCAAGGATGGGGGGAGGGTGAGGGCCATGGAAAAAATCTACTTTAGAGCCTTCCCAAAACCAGTATGAAAATTTAAATGTCCCCCTGCAAAAGGATGGGGGCCCTCACACCAGGATGGTTTTCAGGGTATCAGGGATAGGTTATCAGGGCTGTGACTTTGCAGCGTGGGCAGCCTGGTGGTGCACTCAGAAATGCTTGCCTGACTAACATATTGCTTACATTTGCTGACTCACTCTTGCACTGCCTTTTCTTTCTTGTTCCCTGGATGTGTTGATTTTTATCTCTGTTACTAGGGCTGTGTCCCAGACACTGTATAATCATCGTGTTTGTGTTTGGCTCCTGTCTCGGTGGGAGGTATTTACATTTGGATACAAACGTTAATATCATTCACCGGCAAGTGAATAACATCAGTGAAATAGGGGGGTCTGAAGACCCCTGGGATGGGAAGGAGGGCAGGGGGACGCTGCTCTTGGGCAGGGCCATCCCCAGCATCACTGCCTGGCATTTCACATGACCACCTGCTGTCTTGCTGTCTCTTCAAGCCCTGCTCCCCCAAACTGTTTTGGACAATGAATTTAAATTCAGAATCACAGAATATTCTGAGCTGGAATGGACCCACAAGAGTCATCAAGTCCATCTCTTCAGTGAATGGCCTGTAGGCAGCTTCGTGTTTTCACCTGCAGAAGACTCTAACACAGGCAGCCTGTGTCTGAAAGCACTAAGTGGGAGCCGTACATGGGCATGGCTGAGAACCTCGGCAGAGCTTCTGGGTCCCCACTGTCCTGCTTTTTTAGGACAAGTATGGGTTATCAGAGGCCCTGCCCTGGTTGTAGGTTGTAGGAAGGGCTTTATCTGGCTGCTCTTCACCAGCTGTGCTGCAGCAGCCCTGCATCCTCACAGCCCAGCATGCTTTCCCCCTTTCATCTCTCACCCAGGGCCATTTAGTGTCCATGTCTCTTGCCACTTCAAAGAATGCCTGTTCTTCATATGCAATGTCCCTATACTTCTGGAGGTACTCGTTTCTGACATGTCTTTTCATGCTCATTTCTGACATGTCTTTTCAAATACCAGTGATCCTAAGTGATGGTCTTAAAATATTTGAGGGTCCAGGTTAGTATGCAAGGACATTATGTCTTCAAGTTCTTTCCCTTTCAATCCCAGGCTCCTAAACTTTTTGTATGAGTAGCACAGATTATTGCAACTATCTTGTCTTCTCAATGGCTTCTAAACAAGCCACCATTTCTTTTTTTTGTCCAGCTTGTTTAGGTCTAGTTTGAAGCCCATCTCATTAATCACATGATGCTCCTTTCTCTTGTTTTAATCAGATGATGTCCCATGTATTCACAGTAGTCCTCATGCAAGGACACTGCATGGCCAATTACCAGGGAACTAATTAGCAGCTTCTTCCTCATGGTTCAAAGAGCACTATGTATGAATTCCCATAAGATCATACCACACAGCATCACCTTGCAGCAGCATTGCTGTAAACATAACATGCTGTTTCCCTCTCTGCCTTTTCCTTCCTGCTCACCACTTATGTGTCAGTCTAGGTGCAGACAGACAGCTCTCCCCAACATCACCAAGAGGAATCCAGCTTCCATGGTGCCTTTGAAACCCTCTCTGAGTTGAAACTACAGCCTTTCTGTGGTGGTTCTGCACATCAGCAGCTGAACAGAGTGCCTGGACACTTTGAGGAGCTTTAGCCTGGAAAGGGCTGCCTTTTTGGTTCTTCTTAGGCATGATTGTTTTTCTCAAGTTAAACAGTATTTATAGGATTTCTTATTGCAGGTTTCAGTATTCCAGATTCAGTGAGATCAGTGATATTTAGCATTTGCAAACAGAAACTTCAGAAAAATCTTGGCATTTTTGATTGTGAGTTTTGTAAGTGCTGGAGGGAGTTAAACATGCAGCTTCTCTGGTGTCTTCTGTTATCTCTTTATTCATAGTGGAAATGACTGTCAGCTTCTTGAATCGAGCTCTGAAAGCCCTCCAGGCATTTCAGTGGCAATGCTAAGGACTTGTGCCCAGCTTTACTCACTTTAGCATTTACATTTTTGTCATTGATTCTGAATACATTATGGACCAAGTATATATTCAAACAATATCAGGACAATGTGTGCTTGTACACATACTTTTGTGCACTTGTTAATGAATTTTTCTCGTTCCCTTTGATAGCAAAATGCAGGTTACAGTCTGCTTTCACTTGGAGTGGCATGCAGTACACCTGAAATCCACTGCCCCAGTTGTAGAAATACAGCTCTACCATCTGCCATGGACTTACCCAGCCTGCACTGGAGTGGGATAAAGCTTTGGAACACCTGCAGTACACTGATGATATCATTGTGTGGGGCAATAAAGCAGAAGTTTTTGAAAAAGGGAAGAAAATTGTCCAAATCCTTCTGAAAGCCACTTGTTTTTACTGAGTCTCAAAAGCAGTGCCTGGCACCCTGAACCCATACGGTGAGAACTAAAGAATGAGCAGAGCTTTTGTTTTACATTAAATTAGCCCATCTTCTCTATCCCAGCTTCCTCTGAATTTGTGTTATACTTGCTGGCATGACCCATTTGTAAGTCATATATTTATATTTATTTTGCCCAAGTGAACAGAAGCCAGTTCCAGAACAGACAATAATACGAGGGCTTTAATAATGATGCCTTATCTTTATCAGTTAGTGGTAGTGCATATTCTGGTGAGGTCTGCTCTACTGAAATATTTCTTAATTTCTGTTGCCTAAGGTAAGCAGTAAGCTTTTTCTTCAGTGTGACACACTCTCACAGGACTGGGTGAGCAGTGGTGCTGGAACTGATGAACTCTTCCCCACCTCCAAACTGCAGCACCTGCTCCCAGTAATGTTTTATGTTCCTTTGGGCAGCTGGATGATGAATTTCTGGGATGAAAATCTGCTTCAATGCAGAGTTTAAAATGGAAACCAGGACTTTGCCACCCAGCTTTCAAATCCCCTCTTTTAGAGAGTTGAGGTGAAGGCTTTGTTGCCTTACCAGAGTACCCAGTAGCCTGGAAACCCTAAGCCTGCTCCCACCCTGGTTGGCCTCCAAACTACTGGTCCTTCAGCTTTGTGCCATATGCCTTCCCTAGCCCAAAGCTGGCCACTTGGCTTTTTCTGTAAGATAAAGAAAGAGGTTTGTCCTTCTGCTTTAGGCTGCAGGCAGAGTCAAGGAAATATCCATATATTAGTTATATGGATAGTTAGATCAGATTTTCCAGCTGTTTATTTTACAAGCCTGTTGCGACATCGTAATGCAGTTAGACGTTATTAAGTCCAAGTTGTTAATTTTAATGATTTTAATAGACCTGTAGCATTCCTGTTTAATCCAGTACTACTTATTGGCTTACATTGTATGTTGATACTTTTTTAAAGTGTCAGATTTGGCAGTTCTCTGAAAGGGTACCTGCATTTCCCAGATACTTGGATGAATTTCTTTCTGCTGCTGTTAACCAGCATAGACTTAGTAGCTGCATTTGGACTAAAATTTAAAGCTGTCTGCAGAAAGAAGCCTGATGCTGTTGTTGTAAGCAGCATCCCTGGCTGATTTTGAAAATGGTGCCTTTATGAGTCTGCCAGGCAGAGGCATTGGGTGGAAGGCTGATTGAGAGAGAAAGAAAAAGATTTGGTTTGGTTCAAATGAGGCATAAAATATTGTACCAGCCAAGGAGGCCTAAGAAGCTGCCCAACAGACCATGCGACCTTGTTCACTGAAGTGAAGCCTAGCACAAGATGCTTTCAGCCCTCTTCAGATTCCCTGGGAGGAACATCCTGCTGGCTAAAGCACAACAGAATAAGTATCAACCACCACTTTTTTCTGTGTTAGTTAAACGTCTTTTCTTTAGGCTTTAAAGTGCTTCTCCACTAATTCAGTTTTAAGTTTCAAAGTTTCTAGACTACATTAGCATTTAATCTGCCTTCTACTAGCTGGCAATTTCTATCCTGATTTGCAGTGATTAGAAAGTAATCTAGGTAGGATTTGGTGGTACTCCAGGATTCATGCATTTTGATCTTTTAAGTCAGATTTTAAACTAAATGCACATTACATGTACACCTTATTAAAAAAAAATAGTTTCATTTTTAGTGTAAGGACTATTGATGGTTTTCTGATTTATTCAGAATTGTATAACTGTAGCCACACAGTGAGAGAGTACTTTTGATTTGACTGGTGGTATCTTTTGTGGCTGGTATCAGAAAAGTACAAAAGCAGTTTGTAAGTTTTTACCTGTGGCTGCTACATTTTTGCTGTTGTGTTTCAGGAAGCAAACCCAGGCACTAATGCCATAAGGACAAGTTTTTTCTATACCATGAGGAGCCATAAAAGAATGCTAACTCAAAAAGAGAAGAGACTCAAGGCCATATAAATACTTGTTTCTCATACAGAGATTATCCCTATATGACTTTACTAAATATTTTGTCAAGCTTTTCTGTCTCTTGTTTTCTTTAGTGTATGTTGGCACTACATGTCTGCTGACTTTTATGGATCAGCCTTCATTGTTTAATAACTTCAGGTAATGTGTGCAAATCCTGGAATTTATTTTTTTGACTGGTTTATGAGTAAATCCATCTCAGTGTTTGTTTAAATCTGCTTGAGTCTTACGCGGTGAGGGTGTTGATACCCTACGGATGTATTGCAGGTTCTTCCACATGACAAATTTTGTTTAATTACAACAAATTGCCAAGTGGGAGTGCTGACTGGGGTACATGACCTGGACCTGTTGGAGCGAGTCCAAATGAGGCCATGGAGATGATCAAGGGACTGGAACACCTCTCCTGTGAAAACAGGTTGAGAGAGTTTGATTTGTTTCTTCCTGGAGAAGAGGAGTTTCTGGGGAGACCTTAGAGCAGCTTTCCAGTACCCAAAGAGGGGCTGTAAGAGAGCTGGAGAGGGACAGTTTACAAAGTCATATAGTGATAGGAGAAGGGGTAATGGCTTTAACCTGAGTGTAGATTTAGATGGGATATAAAGAAGAAATTTACTGTGGGGGTGATGAGGCCCTGGAACAGGTTGCCTGGAGGCCTGGAGAAGCTGTGGATGCTCCATCCCTCTAAGTGTTCAAGGCCAGGTTGGAGGGGGCTTTGAGTAACGTGGTCTGCTGGAACATGTCCCTGCCCACAGCCAAGGAGGTTGGAAATAGATGATCTAGGTCTCTTCCAACAAACCATGCCGTGGTTCTATGGTATTCCATAAATACACCATGATTAGTATTCGTCTAAATTCTTCCTAGCTGCTTATTAGTTCATAAAGAGCTACACAGCACTTTCACAGGTTAAATTCAGTGATTAAGCATGTATGAAGAAACCCATCTAACCAAAGCTGTAGTCTTTGGTTCCTGGTGTCAGTGCTTTGTCCATATGACTTTCATGTCTTGCCTCTCACTTTTTCATGTTATGATCTGTTTAGCTTAAGATATCTTTTGATCTTTGGCTTGTAAGCAGAAGCAATAAACACTTCTGTAATGTGTCAAGGGCTTTGTAGAGAGAGGAGTCTGTTGTGCCATTCAGTAACTGTTTAGTGAAATAGCTTGTCCCAGTAGGCACTGCAATGCATTTAAATGGTAATCCTATTTCTAACCCAGGTTAGGCAAATAACTGTATTTGGACTCCTCACCAAAGGTTAGGGTGTTAACCAGCAGGCTGCAGTCACACTAATGTCAGACATTGTTTTATCACCCTTGAGTAGAAAATAGTGGCATCCTTGAGTAGCATCATGCAGTGTCTCAATTTTATGGCACTGCTCAATAAGCATTGTTTTATTTTTATTGCACCTGCAGTCACTAACACATGGGGATAACCCCTGTTTCCATTTCTGTTCATGGTGTGTACTCTTGTGTTTTACATCATTGCATTTTACTTGGTACCAGCCTGGACTGTGGTCCTGCATGAGGTAGTGTCCTTTCTCTCACTCTGGGAGCTGCTTCCAGTTTACCTCAGGGTGAAGATGCAGCAAATCTGCATACAAAAAGTGAAACATTCAGGCCCAGGTTTCAACTATATTAGAGTTTTTGAATATTGAAAATATTTGATTTATATTCTTATTAATTTTCTATAGTGAATGTGAGCTAGGTCTAAAATTCCAACATGCTGTACATTTTTAAGTTCATATAAGTTCATTTCATTGAATTCAGAGAAGTTTTAAAACCTTTTAGAACCCTAAAATTTCACTTTTTTAAAGTGAAATATAAAACAGTGCTGTTACTGTTCTTTTGTATATAATTCTGTTCTGTGATTTCTTCAGTTATGTACAGTACATTTTTGGTATTACTTGGGTAACATTCCTAAGTCTGATAAGAGGTTAATTTAGAAGACCTAATTCTTAAACTTCTGTCATTTTAGCAGTCTGGTCTGGCAGAGTTTTCAGCATTATAAATTTGTCATCTTCTGCAAGTAGATTCATAAGTCAGAACCAAGTTCTAAGTCAAGTAAGTAAGAAATAAAGTATCAGGTACTGACTTCCAGAATCAAAAAGCACAAAGGTTTTAGCAAAACAAAAAAACAAACAAAAAAAAAAAAGGCTTTAATAAGATGTAATGTTCTTACCTTGCAGAAAAAGCTCTCTAGAGAAAGATTGCTGTTGTCTTTAGGTTATTATCTAGAGTAATATGTTTTTCTACTAACAGCTAATCTCTAATACAATTGCTGTTCAGTTATAAAATAATTTTCCTTGAGACACAAAGGCTCTTTTCTCTTATTTAGCGTTTCTTGTTTTTGCTTTCCATAGGTGGGACCATAATAACTACTACTACTGTACAACAGACATAGCAGACCAAATACAGGCACAGCAGTATTTTGCCAATTTTCTGTTAGATCAAATAAGGCAAAATGAGGAAGCCAAATTCCTGAGAGCGTTGCAACTTCAACATGTGATGTGTGGGAATATGAATGCTCTGCAGTATTGCAATATTAAGGTGTTAAGGACTTCACATTGGAGTTAACTATGGAGACAGACTCTGTATTTAAATGGTGATATTTCAGAAAGTGATAAAATAATATCTAAACATTTACATAAGCTATTCCTCAGTAAAAAAAGATGATACAGGAACCTGCACAGGTTTGTGTGACTAGACTAGAGTGTCCAACACTGAATGACAATAATGCTGTTCCTTTACTACCTGTTATCAGTAGAAGAATGATGGACAGCCCAAACTGCAAACTCATGTAGACACTGCATGCTCTTTCCCCATTCCCATGCTTGCAGATCTGTTCAGAGATCCATCTGTTCTTCTCTGCACTTCAGTGTCTATGTGGGGAGAGAAAAATCACAGGTTTGCAATGTTTTTAGGCTCAGTCACAGTCTTCACAGAAGGCAAATTTTGAAGTCGTTTTAGAAGATCATAATGAATGAATCAGCTAGCCCTGTACTTTTCAGTTGTTGGAATGATTACATAATTCTATATTAGATTTAGTTCAATTCAGTGTAGTTTAGGCAGTTAAAATAGCAGGGAAATAAGCAGTAAGACTGGAGAATGAGTCCAGGGGAAAAAAAAAAAAAAACCAAAACCTGGTCAGCATTTCAAAGGCTTAAAAAATTAGCTTATTTGCAAAGAACTTCAAGCTCCCATTTTCTATAAGGCCAAAAGGAATTTGCTGTATTCTGTCTAATCTTTTTGGATCACTCCTTATGGCTCCAAAGTATAAAGGTGGCTAAAACTACATTTGCTTAATGTGGAAAAGGGCTATGTATTTTTTAACCTCTTCTTTCAGTCCAGGATGGAGAGAATTAGAAAGAGAAGTAGACAACAGCCTATGAAGCATGGTCTGGACCTTTCTTTGCAGACCTGATTAACCTGGAGAGCTCTTAGCAATTATGGGGTTTGTCTTTATAGGGTCTCTTCAGTGCTGGGCTATGTAAACAGGAAACAATTGGAGAAGAAATACAGTGCTCTATTTCCATTGCATTTCCTGTGCAACACTGTGGGCTGAGCCATTTGGGAATTTCCCCTTAATTGCACCCTTGGTTGTGAGAGGTGTGTTGATTGAGCTTCAACAAGACCCAAGTTCTGAGTCCTAGACTTCATCCACAACAACCCTGGGCAGTGATACAGGCTGGGGAGAAGAGAGGCTGGAAAGTGGCCCCATGGAAAATGATATGGAGATCCTGGTCAACAGCCAGCTGAACATGAGGCAGCATGTGCCCAATGGCCAAGAAGGCCAGTGGCATCCTGGCTTTTATCAGCAATAGTGTGGCCAGTGGGACCAGGGCAGTAGTGAGGTCCTCAAGTGCTGTGTCCAGTTCTGGACCCCTCACTACAAGAAAGGTATTAAGGTGCTAGAATGAGTCCAGAGAAAGACAATGGAGCTGGTGAAGGGTCTGGAGAGTTAAATTCTATGAGGAGCAACTGAGGGAGCTGAGATTATTTAGCCTGGAGAAAAGGAGGCTTGGGGGGACCCCTTGTACAATTTCCTGAACGGAGGTACAGCCTCGTGGGGGTAGGTCTCTTCTCCCAGGCAACAAGAGACAGGACAAAGAGGTCCTTCATGCCATGGTGGTGTTCAAAGGTTGGACTTCATGACCCTGGAGGTTTTTCCCAACCTAACTGATTCTGTGGTTCTGTGGCTGATTTTGCCTCACACACCTGCCTACACACGCACCTGCTTGGAAGTGATTGGGGCAAATTGCCGTCTGTAATGAATGGTGTTTCAGCTCAGTTTGCTGTCTAAAAAAACTGAGGGCTGAATTCAGTCCTCAGTTATGCAAGATGAGTTGCAGAGAGATTGTGACCCTCTTGCCAGCCGTGGGAGGAGGACAGCATGGTATGAGCTTGGCACCATCCTCCCTTCAGGCATTCCCAGAGAAGTATCATCATGATTATGGCTTCTGCCGGTTGGAGGTAGCCACACTGGGTGGTTGGGGAACGCGCCCCTGCCCTTTGGTCACACGTGAAGTTGTGTGTGTTGCACAAATAAACCTTACCATACATAATCCTCTCAGCTCTCTGGGATGAGCTGCACTGCTTGCCTTGGGGCTTCCTGTTTGTTACCATGTTGCTGTAGTAATAGTAATGACATAATTTCAAATCAGAAGAGGAAGAGACCGTCTGAGGCAGGCAAGTCCTTTGAAAGTTTAGTGAGTGCCAGTAAAATTAAAGTAGAACATCAGGGTACCCATAACCCTTTGAAAGTTTGAGGAATTTGTGCATAATTAATAGCAGTAACCAAAGCAGAGCAGCAGTTTAACATTGGTCTTGTCTTTGTTTTGGCAACTGCTTGGTATGTCCATTTTCCTAACTGAGAAGGAGCAAGACCAGAGGCAGGTTTCATTGCTGTCAAACCCAACTCAATGCCACTGGCAAGCTCTATCACTGTTTAAGATCTCAGAATTGTCTTGTTCTTTCGTTTGCCTTCAGAGATGCATTAGTTCTGAGGTATCCAAAGGATGAATTTGGCTGCATATACACTGAAAGCTTCTAGATTTGTCCAAGATGACTAAGATCATTCCAGATTTCTGTAGTGCTGATTCAGAGGAAGATGCAGGCAGTTGTTCTCAAAGTCCTCCTATAAGTCTGCAATTAAAATCTACAGGGTTTTGTGATACTTGCTAGATTATTCATCTGGATTATCCAGAAGATGTAGCTGTGCTGTAGGGATGGATGCATGCATACATGTAAGCTTTTGAAAGGCAGTTTTAATGGAAAAACTATGAAATGACACAGCATGGGGATTACTGCCAAAAAATGCTTTACGCCACAGAAAGTTAAGTAAAAAATAAATACATGGTCAAACTTAAATTCTTTAATGTTGGTTTGTTTGTTTGGCTTGCTGATGATATATGCAGTCTTTGGTAAGATGATTTTTCTTGGTATAATTGAGATGTGTATGTAAAGATCACTGGTTGGATTAGAAGTTTCTGTGTGAAATGCCATTTGGCTTTTGCTCCCTAAATTTACATTAAAAAGCATTTTATGATCATCCAACATGAAATATGAGATTGGATTGATAATGTATCCATAGCTATAGAAAAGAATACCTTTTGAATCTATGCACATGATGTAGAATTACTCTTTTTACGTCATTGTATTTGGAGGGATGGTGTTTAAATTACAGCCTAGAACAATTGCAGGAAAACAAACAATTACATTCATGCAGCTGATGTTTTAGAAGTTCAGTTTCTTAAATCTATTTGCTGAATAAATGTCACCTTGCTGGAACTTGCACAACCGGGTGATGTGTTCAATTGCACAATCCAGAGCAATTCAAACAAGGCAAGAGGACAAAGATAAACTTGGTTTTGTAATGATAATGCCAAAGGCCTTTATTTTTGTGCAATTAAAATTTCACCTCAAAATTGCGTAGTGAGTTGTTTGCAAAGCATTTCCTTTGATTCTTCAGCCATCTTATTCCAAGAAAGATATGTAAAACATGTGTCAAACAGGTGCTGAGCTGCACTTTGTTTGGAGCTCTTCTGGGCTGTGGTGCTTGCTTCTGATGAAGGTGCTTAAGGTGACAGGTGGTGCTTTTAGTTGTAGTCTTCCTAGGTTTGTCTGCTTTTATATTTCTTCCCAAGGGCTGAGAATAACCTCTGGTGAAACATTTGTGGGTAGCTTAACCATTTTGCAGTTAGTCTTGTGCCTCACGGCCTCTGAGTGCTTTGGTATTCATTTTTTATAGCAAGAAGGAGGAAATCCCAGCTTGTCTTGATTGTTTTTAGTCTTTGGTGAAGTGCCTTGTAGAGAAATCAAGCACATAGAGCCCGTGTTTAATGGTACATCCAGTATGCTTGGGGTCCTCTGATTTCAAACAGCTCTTTTGGAGGATGTGCCAGTGCATTTGCGGTTGTTGTTACAGACAGGTCAGGTTTTTCCTTCCACAGAACATGATCAAGTTAATGTCCAAAGAGACAAACATGGAATCAAGTCAAAAAATTGTTTTGGATATTGAAAAAAAAAATTATGTATGTATCCAGCATTGACAGTATTATTGCAAAGATGGAAAAGTTGTGAAAGAGCTCTCAGATGATTCAAGGACCGCAGAAGATGCCCTCTGAGGAAAAATTTAAGCGTTTATCTGATGATTTTATCCAAAATTGTCATGTTAGCACCCGAAAAGAAAGAAAATACTGAGCACTGAAGAGTTCTTCCATCTTGTAAAGGGAGGATGAACAAGGGTCTGTGCCTGAGAGGTGAAGTCCTATGCATAGCATTTGTGGCTGGTAATAAGCCTGATTATGCATTGGAGCAAATTAGTAACCTACATGAGGAGACTAGTGTAAAGTGGTTTGGCACCTAAGAAAATTTTGTCCTTTTTTTAAGTGTTTCCTGTCAGTTCTTCTTGTGGTAATATAATAATAATATATGCTGATTATATAATAATATAATAATATAATAATAATAATATGATAATATAATAATAATAATAATATATGCTTCAGAAAAAAGCATGTACTCTTACCAGTCCCTAGGAAGAAGCCTTTGATGTAGAATTTCTGGAATTTCACTAGTGAAAGAAGGTTCAGTAATTGTATTGCTTTAACTGCTATACACAGTTCTTCATGTGCACCAGTGAAAGAAGGCTCAGAAATTGTACTACTTTAACTGCCATACACAGTTCTTCATCTGTACCATTTCATGTGTTCCCAGTGTTGATGATGGCATTCTGGGACATAAGGCTCGTTGACACATAAACAGCTGCTGGAGATGAGATGCATCACTTTCTTTACTCTTGCTCACTGTTGTTCACAGGATCAACTTAAATGTATGTTCAGTCTGTTACCTGTATAGTTTTATTACATTAGTTTTATTTATTTGTTGCTGTAACAATATTTATTTATTTGTGGATGTAGCAATATTTAGAGATACCATTGCCTTTAATTTTCCACTGGATTATCATGTTTGTTTACTTATACCTTTGACCAAATTATTCAGCCAGAAGGTGAAGCTAATATGAGGAAAATGAGGAAACTAAAAATACTGAGGCCACTGAGCTTTGGTATGGGTAGCAAACCATTTTTTTTTTCTGAAAGCAAAAAGTGTTTGCAGTGGGTAAAGCCAGGGGATGACAGAATTTTTGATCAAGTACTGCTGCTCAGAATTGCCACTTAGGTTTCAGAAACCAAATTTTCAGATAAAATAGAACTAAATACTTGGAAAAAAGTATTAAACCCTTGTGAATTAAGTTTACATCAACATGTAATTTTCTGCCCCATTGCTGGAACTGAATTGAATGCTGCCTAATTTTTTTTTTTTTTCCGTAAGGCACTAGCTCTGAGAGTTTAATGATAACAATTTAAAAGCATTCTTTGCTGATTCCTTTGTGGGCAAACATAAAAGAAGTGAACTGGGGACATCACATCTGAATGATGTGATGGGCTGGGTCTGAGAAAGCAGTTTTGGGGTTTGTTCCAATTAAATTCCATCTCCTCCCCATACATCCCAATATCAGTATGCACACAGTGTGTATATAGGGTGTGTGTAGGTATTGCTTTTGCCCAGTGCAAGAGACATAGATGTTCCAGATAACAGATTTTGCAAGCTTGTCTTTCCTAAATGCTTGTGTTAATAAAAAGGCCATTATTGGCTGCTTCTGGAGCAGGGGCAGGACAGTTGATGGTGGGCAGCAGAGAGGGGCCTGTCTCTTATGTAAAAGGCATTTCCCCAGCCCAGCTGAGCCCTGGGCCGTCCCTGTGGGTGCTCTGCTCTAGCAGCAAGTGACCTCACGCTCTCTGCAGGGACACAGTGACTCAGTAGCAGACAGATCCCATACAAACACCGTGGCGCTGATGGGAGAGTGCTGAAACACAGCAGCCAGCAGGGATTTGAGCAGTGTCTGTGCTTGAGAAAATGAATCCGAGGCAATGAAAAAAACACCCTAAATGGCTGGAAATTAAAAAAAAAAACAAACCAGCAACCCCACATAACAACTGTAGTGCACTGATCTGCGTATTGAGATATGTGTGCATGTCCGTCCTCCTCACTCTCTTTCTAGTAATCTCTGCTGTTACTTGGTATGCCTGCTTTTTGAAAGACTAGGATTGTGTTTTTATTAAGAAACTAACAAAAGCACTATGTCAATTAGTCAATTGTTGTGGAAGCAGGCTGCTTATTTTAGTTTATTGTAGGAGTAAAATATGCAGTTAGGTCAGCAGAGACTAGCTAAGCCTTGTAAAGCTGCTTATCTTGTATTAGAGAACCTGTAAAGTAAGGGGAGGCTCATTATTTCTTATTCAAAGTTATTTCAGGAATGTCACTGTGAAGTATAGAAGATCCCACTTCAGAAGAATCCCCAATATTTGGAAAAAAAAATAATTATCATTGCAAACAATAAAAAGATCCACCTGTAGTACAACGGTGCCATACCTTGCTGTTTGAGGAAAAATATAAGTACAGAATAAAGTGCCCCATTTCTAGAGAGTCAAAGCTTTGTTTTCAAGCAGTGCTGTTAAAAGTGCTCATTCTTCATGTCAAGTCTCTGAATTCAGACAGATTTGGTTTTGCTACTTTGAGGTAATTCTTCTGTTGCCTTTGCCTTGTAATATCAATATGTTTTGGAAGCTGTCATCCAATCTGTTTGGAATAACTATTAAAGTCAATAAGCAAATAATTTGAATGTGGCTGTAGTTAAGATGACAGCACTGAGTGATGGTGTGGCTTCCTGGAGTAAAGCACTAGCCACTCATCAAGACACTCTAGTGTGTCAAAGGTTTTTTTGGTTGGAGCCTTTTTTAGTGTTGAGGATTTTATCTAGGAAGGTTGTCTGTGCATGAGTAGGTGTTTATGCAAGGACTGCAGGGGTGACTTCATATCCCAGCTGGAGATGAGCAAGTGAAAGCACGGAGCAGCTGGGTTATTACTGAAGGGTACATGTTGTAATTTAGGCGAAAGCCATGTTTGTTTATGTGGTGTCAGATTTGGAGGGTTCTTAACTAATTGAAGAATTATTTGTTTGAATCTTAACACATGGCATTCATTACTCTGCCGCAATATTTGTGTGAAATCTGGAAATGGTGGGAAAAGAGTGCCTGTGAGCAGGCCAGTAGCTATGGAGTTAAGGCTGCACCATGCCACGTGAAAGTTGCCCTTTGAAATGTGCATGAAGTGAGATGCTTGGTCTTGGATATCTACTGTGTCTCAAGGTTTTCAAAGTGACTAATGGTTATAATATCTCCTGAGGAGTTTCCTAGTCAGAAACACCTTGTGAGAGTCTGCAAAAGGTACTGAGCAGCTGTGCTCTGAAAACCAGACTGGCCACCAAGATCTTGGCCACAAGCATTTACAGTCACTATCCCCTGCGACATCTAAGACAACACTGCTCAAAAAGTTATTCTTGGCTCTTTCATGTATTGCCAGTTGCTGAAGCTCAGTCATATATATGTAAATGTAAATATATGACAACTTCCCAGTTAGATCAGACTGGTTTTTACCCAAGCTGCAATCCTTTTTCTTTTAAGAAAAATTACTATCCTTTATGACATGACTAAATGCTAGGTATTGATCATTATTTTTTAAAAATTCATGAAATAACAACACCCTGCAAGCATTTAATTTATCCTGCATCTGCACACATGAACATTGGAAGGCCATAGCCTGTAACTGCATTTAAAATAGTGCTCTGATCATATTGTCAAATCCACAGAGGACTGGGTGCCACTCAGCAGTTTTAATTTCATTTTCCATGGCCAAAACAATGGTGAGGGTTTATGAGATCTCCCATTGCAGAAAATAATCCAGTCCAAATAAAACTGTTCTTAGGAGAATAAAGAAGGGGAAAGCTGAGGTAAGCTAGGGAATTGCATTTATTGCATACATTGCCCATTTTGTCAAAATCAGTGCTTGAGGAGGGTGCTTGTTCAGGATTTGTTGCGTGTCTGTTGTGACCCCATGTAAGAGCAAGAGTTTGATGGCAAGGTGAAGGAACATGGTGCTGGAGGTATCGTCCTGTTAGTGAGACACATAACCTCGGTCGAGCCCGTGTGCAGTCATAAGAGAAGGGTTGCCAGCTTGAGTGCTTAGAATTTCTGTTTGAGTAATTATGGTGTGCCTACCCGTCCTAAAGTTCCCCATGAAAATGTAATAAGTCCAAGTTCATTTAAGTCCTTGAGCAAATAATTTTGTTGCATGTCCATGTCACATTTTACTGCCTGTGAAGAAGTAGCAGTATCTTTCAAGGCATGCACTGGAATGCTGTCAGGGTGAATTTATTGATTTTGGTGTGTGTTTATGTATGGGCTGAATTGTATCAGTACCAAACAGAAGAGTATAAATTTTTAAAAGGGATGGACACAGTATGTGTTGGCTACTGCTGCAAGTTGTGGTTTTTTTTGGTTTGCTGGGCTGTCAAGAGGGTACAATATACCAGGATTAACATGGTTCACATCCCTAAATGCACTTCTGAACCTAATGAGTGACTAGCTAAACCTTAGACATGGTATGATCTTTTATGGGTTTAGTATTTATTTATTTTTCCTGTTCTCTTTACAAGTGTGCTAAAAGCAAACAATCTGTGACAGTGAGTCAGAAGCTAATGGTGTCTTGCACAGAAAATCCACAAGCTTTTTCAACTCCAATTATTTTTCTTTCACCTTCATTGAATTCATTGCTGGTGAAAGATGCTGGGTGAACAGTCCTAATGTCTGAAATTTTCTGACCACAGCTGTGTAAAAGTAGCAGTGACCTTCCTCAGCTTTGTGTTTCTGCTGAGAGGAAATGATAAGGCTGTTTCTTGCTAAGCATGGGCTTAATGCTACCAGCTCGACTCATGCAGATTATCAAATAGTCTTCAGGTAGTAATGACCTTTGGTCATGGTGGACATGAGCCAGATCTAAACTAGCAAACTGTAAAAGGATCTATATCCCATTACCAAGCCACTATCTGGTCTTACTCATTAACATTTTAGTGGCAAAAGTTCAAATGAGTTATTTCATTAATAGTCATGAAACTAATTACATTGAAGTGCATCTGTCAGTGGTAAAGACAGCTGACTTCTATGCATCTGAATAAATTCAGTCTGTGTTAGGAAATGTTGTTCTGCTTCTAAATGAGATAAATACATTGCAAATCATGAAGATGTATTAAAAAGGAGAATGTAGATGTGCCCTACATGTAGATGTGCTTGATGCTGCAGTTACCTAATGCAGTCAGTTAATGAAGTGAATAATCAGAAGTGCACTTGAGTAGAGGCGGGGTCTTGGGAAATATTTTGTGCCTTATTTCCTCCCACAGGCACCAAAAAGTCTGCAAGATAAGAAGGGTAATGGGGCAGGACTGTTGTCACTGACAACCCTCACATTTGGTAAAACCAAATGCACCAAGACTAGTTTGGATATAGAGAGGCCTGGGTATAATGAGAGTGAGTCAGGGAAGAGAGGGAAAAGGGAAGAAATCATACATCTGTTCCTCCTAAGTTTTGCCATGGGACAGCATTTCTCCACAGACGAGACTCAAAAGCACAGGTAAGACTGTGGTCAGTCCTATGTTTGTAACACAGTCTTCTGTTTGTAAAATGGCACTGGCCTGTTCTGGGCTGAAGTAAAAAAGCACGTGAGAATAATGTGAGCAGTAACGAGGTTATGTAGGCATTTAAAGAAGATGAACCATTTTATATAGTAATTATGGCCAGAAGTCAGCTGCATTTACCAACAGTCCACTGTTAGGAAAAGTACTGTATATGGGTAGTTGTTACTGTGAATCTGTCCGTATGAACATGTCTTATGTGTCTCATAATGCTGTGGCATTTTGCACAGGTATGAGAAACTAGAAGCAAAAGATAGGTTTCCCTCTTGGCTTTATTATCTCTGATTTTTGTGTTGTAAGCAGGCTCCAGCAAACTGTTGTGTTCCAGGACATTACAGGAGGTGGGGGTCTCTGAAGTTTTAAGATGATGGTGCAGACATAGAAAGTATAATTACATATTTATTTTACCTCTGGATAGCTAAATTGAGATACTTCAAGTGACCTACAGTGAAGTTCATGAGGTGGTACTTTGATCTATAACATACATGCTGCATCCAATAAGCTATTGTAAACCAAAGATAAAACTCAGTTACTTTTGCTCCTGGTAAGTTCTGGTTTTATTTGTGTTCTTCAGACCTATTGTAGAGAAACCTCCACTAGGGTAAGTGTGCAATGGAGCTGTACAATGCAGGTTCACAATGCAGACAACCTGGCACCAATGCAAATTACAGTCTTACAGCACTGCCACAAATGCCAATGAAATGAACTTTAATGGGCACAGCTGGGTTGTACGGGCCAAAAATTAATAGAGAGAAACTGGGTTTTTTCTTTAGTAGAGTGCAACTTGCTCCTACTTTGTATGGAATGTTTTTCAGCAGCCTGGAGGACTTTCAGTTTTTCTTGGGAAGAAGCTAAGCTGTAGTGGGGCCGGGGATGATGCCACCTGTATGCAGTGAGTTGGAGTCTTGCAAGGAAGCAGAAAGGCAAGCCTGCATTGATGTCTGTCCCCTTCTGACTCCCAGCTGATGCCTGTTGCAAGGATGCAGAGGCTGGAAGTGGCTTGGATTGACTCCTGTGTTTGACCACAGCAGGAACATGGTCAGATGCATAGTTCTGCCTTTGAAATACCTTTGTTTAATTCACTCTTGAAAGCTGGGCCGCCTGAATTTTTTAGATGAGGAATAGCTTTTTGAATTGTTTCTTTTTACTTACTAAGCAATGTAGATATAGACAACACACCCATACAGGGAGTGGTAATCTTGCCAATCCAGTCAGGAAAAGGCAGAATAAAACACTTCAGAGGTACTGCAAGGAACCCCAGGGAAGGGGAGTAGAGTTCAACACACTTTTGCCTGTGAATAAGTCACACAGAATGAGAGATCACTGGAAGCTGCTAAGTCCCTTAAGAAGGTTTGCTTAATGAAGAAAAAGCATTGGGTAGGGACTTGGGGGGACTAAGAAATAAAATAAGATTGTAAAAGCTGTTGACTTTCCCTGTCTGACTTAGGTATGTCAAATAATAAAACCAGGGTCCACCAATTAATATGCAACTTTTTCAAAGTGCTCTGAAATTTTAAGGAATTTTCCATTGATGCCCCTAAGCTTGCACCAGACCTACATTTCTCTGGCAGTCAGAGAGGGGTGAAATCTTTTCCAGCTTCTGTACAGTTTCACTACATATTTTGGCAGTGTTTGGCATCCTCTGTCTGTTATTTCCCACTGGGCCTGTGCAGATAAAAAGGACAGGATACAAATATTTTTGTTCTTTGACAGGCAGTAGAGCAGCTTTGCCTGCAGCATTTATGTTTGGCTCGGAGTTGCTGAGTTGTGTTTCTCAGATATAGAAAGAGGTGCTTTCTGCCAGCTTATGCCTTAAGCAAGGGTTGTTCCCTACCCTCCCTGCCCAGTAAGTTGCACTAACTTATGAGTGTATCCAAAGAAGGGCAGTGAAGCTGGTGATGGGTCTAGAGGGTAAGTCCCATGAGGAGTGGCTGGGGGAGCTGGGGTTGTGTAGCCTGGAAAAAAGGAAGTTCAGGAGTGACCTTATGACACTCTACAACTATGTGAAGGGAGGTTGAAGTGAGTTGTGGAGTGGTCTTTTTTCATAGAAGGATTTATGTTGGAAGGGATCCCTGGACATCATCTAGTCCGATCTCCCTGCTTAAGCAGGGTCCCTTAGCACATGTTACTCAGGGTTATGTCCAGATGGCTTTTGAATATCTCCAGTGAAAAGACTCTACAACCTCTCTGGGCAACCTGTTCCAGTGCTGAGTCACCCTCGTAGTAAAGAAATTCTTTATCAGATGGAACTTCCTGTGTTCTAATTTCTGCCCATTGCCTCTCATCCTACTGCTTGGCACCACCAAGAACTTGGCTCCATCCTCTTTGCATCCTTCCCAGGTAACAGGTGATGGGACAGGAGGAAATGGCCTCAAGTTGCACCAGGGGAGGTTTAGATTGGCTATTGGGGAAAATTTCTTCACAGGAAGGGTTGACAGGCACTGGAGCAGGCTACCTGGGGAGCAGTTGAGTCACTCAGTGGTTTAAAAGTCATGTAGATGTCACACTTAGGGACATGGTTTAGAGAACTTGGTAGTGCTGGATTACTGGTTGGACTCCATGATTTTAAGGTCTTTTCTGACCTCAAAGGTTCTATGATTCTATTTCTTCTTAATACATTCATGGTTACAGCTAGAGAATTATGTGGAAAAGCACATTTAGCACTGGGAGCAAACACCAGCTTGGCAGCCCTTGTCCACCCTTACAGGTTGATCAGTGCAGGTCTCTCTACATCACCTCAGCTGCGACCTGGGCTGACCTGAACTGAAGTGAGAGAGTGACTCAGTAATTCCCTGTCAGCCCTTTTGGCATCGGCTGCCACAATGGCTGAGCTGCCAAGTGCCGTCAGTGCATTGCCGTGCTGTCCTTAAGGAGCTCTCTTGGGAAAGGGGATGAAACCACAAAAGACTTGTCAACATCTGTTGGTAAAAACTTCCAAGACTTACCAAATCTTGAGCTCAGATAAATGTTGTTATCACTAAGAGCCAGGCTCCCTTTCTCTCTCCTTCTGCACACACAGTGTAGGGCCAAACCCTGAAATCTTTATCCGCTTTCTATTCTGTGGTGATGCATAACAAATGCCACCAATCCAGACCAAGCCAGACAAAAATGTGCTCTTACTACAAGTGACATATTTGCTAGGAATGGGCTAGCAAATAGTTTACTGTTTAGTTCTCAGGAATGCACTGTTGTCAGCCCAGTCAATGCACTGATGCAGCGAAGCATTTTGGCAAAACAAATAGAAGGAGGAATCTGTGCATGGGTGCTGCTCAGTGAGCTTTTTTGATTAAGAGATTTAAACATTTGGCTCTAAGTTGCCTTCTAAACTGGAGCCCTTTAAACTGTTTGTGTAGCTGCAGGGATCTGGAGTGTTGAGCAAAGCTGGGCTTGGCTTGGGGAGGTGTGGGAGCCTGTTCACTGATAAATTGTAGTTCTTGACTGTTCTGCTGTGCAGGAGGTGAGCACATGGGGAAGGGAAGCACAGGCCAGTAAAAGACTACATTTCTGCTATGAGTCAGCCCCAAAGGAATCTTAATTTTAATTTATTAGTTTTGGGTTGAGCTACCAGCTATTATCAGTGCAGCCAAAACCCCTGGGTCTGCAGGGCACTGCACTGGAGGCAGACTTGATACCATGACAGGGACCACTTTGGGATCCTTGCTGATCCCACTGCCACTGCAGCCACACCAGCCCATCTCAAAGTCCAGAGTAATGAGATTTTCTCAAGCCTCATCCCAGGTCCTGGTCTCTGTGTCTGAGTGGTTTAGACAGCACTTGTCTTCAGGGGCCCTGGAGATAGAGACCATCCTTTGTCACTGGGCTACAAGGATGCAGAAGGGGATGTAGCAGATGGGCCGGGCTGGCAGTCACTATATGGCTGTGCAAGGGCAGACCTTTGTGTCTCTTAATGCTTGCAAACTTACTTTTCCTTTCCTTCTCTAGATTTGCCTTCCTTGCTGATAGCTCTGCAGCTCTCCTTGGTATGCAGTTTGTAGGAGGTTTCCTGCCCAGAGGACGGCTGTATATCATTTTTATGCTGTTGTGCTGCGCACGAGTCTCAGTCAGAGTTTCACTGTGTACATCTTGCTCAACAAGTCCCAGCCTTGCAGCCCGGGGGATTTGCGTTGGCACTGCAGGTGCTGGAAGGCAATGGAGAAACTTTTGCAAATTAAAGGTGCTAGGCTTGCATGCTTCTGTTTGCAGAATCACTCTGTTGTAGGGTAGAGGTGGGACTTGTCTGCCACCTTTGTGCGTCACACCCAGCTGTGCCCAGCAGCTCCGAGCTTCTCCTCTCCTGCTCTGTGTTCCCAGTGATCGCTTTCAGCACAGTCATACAGGAGGTGATTGGGTGCAGGCAGGAGTGCCCAAGCCCAGTTTAATTTTGTAAGGAATCTGAAGGGTCATTCAGCCCATCACCTAGTCTTTAATTATTTTTTTCCCCAAACTTGCCAAGCCCTATCTTTGAAGCAGGAAACATTTTTGCACTTGGAAAGCAGAGTCTCCCAGAGTTTGGATGTCCTAATGATTGGGAGTCATCTTCCTGCCTACACTTAGTGGTGGCTGGCGTCTGTGGGTTTGTTCTGCTGCCAAGAAAACTGCAGCAATTATATACCTTCCTCACCTTCCCTCTTGCATGAGAGCAAACTCAAACTGCCAGGGTTTTTAATAGACATGAAGCAGGAAAGAGTTGTGTGAGCCTAAGTAAGGCATCAAAAGATATTAAAAAAAAAAAAAATAAAGCATGTGTGGTTAGTGCAGGCTGAGGAGCAAGATAATCCTTTAGACCTTGTGAGATCAGCCACCCGCTGTGTCTGTTGTGATAGATTTGCCCAGCCTTTGTGCTAGAAACTGTTTCTCACTGTTATTTTGTTAGTGTTTATCATTTAATATGTATGCAGAAATCCTCAATCATTTAAGATGCTCGCTTGTTCCCCCTCTCCCTCCCAAACTAAAGAAGGCTGCAAAGTAAGACTGTACTTAAGCAGAGGCAGCGAAACCTTTTCCTAGTATTAAAAAAGGAAATGGATTGCAAAAAGCAGCTGCATTGTTTGTTTGTTCTTTCTTTTAATGCAGAGAAGCATGTTTCCTTTTCATTTGTTAATTACAAAAGAAAATTCACCAAGGAGAGTCTTGTTAAACAAGTCTGGCATTGAACAGGGAAAGAAAGCAAAGAAAAGGACCTGCCTTCACTCTCTGGCTGCTTGATCCAACTCACAGCCATGACCTGAATTTAGTTTCCTTCAGCTTTTTGTTTCCACATTTTTCGTCCAGCTTTTTTGGTCCGGTATTGACAGCTCCAGGAAGGATGACAGAGCCCTATATTTTGCCCCCAGGCACCACATGGAAACGCCAATCTAGAAATTTAATCGTCAGGTATGAACTTATTTCATGCGACACACACGTGCAGCCCAGGGAGCCACGGGAGCAGTGATGCGTGCCCATCGCTGGCAGGCAGCTGCAGGGACTTTAATTTCCCAACCTTCTCACTGCCTGTCTGACTTCTTCTTCCTCAGACCCATCAGAGACAAATACTTCCTCAGCCCATTTTACCTCTCTGTAAAATGTTTCATTTGGGTGAAGCAGAGATTTTTTTTTCCAGACAAAGAGGCAGTGGATTCGGGAATACTTCGGATGAGCTCCTTTGCAGGATGCGGACCTGAAGTCACAGAAATATCTCATGAAAAGCTTTTGACTAGTGAAAGGAAAGACCTGCAGCTCAAGGTCTAAAACTCTGGCCCGAGGGACGCCATTCAGAAAGCTCACTAAGTTTGCTGGAAAACCAACTAAACAGTGGAGGAGCCTTCCTTTTGTGGAGGAGCCCTAGTCCTGGTGGGTTCGTGGAGCTTTGGATGCAGAGAGTTTTCCAGGACTGCTCACTCTCTCCAAAGTGCATTAAGAAATAGCATATAAGAATAAGCCATGCAGGGACATCAAGACATTATTCTGTCACTTTCCAGTTACATTAGCTGCAGGATGTTTAGGTTTTGTGCCAGGATTTGAACATTATCAATTTGGCTGCAGGACATATGCTAGAAGGGTGCTTTATGTGCCACCCCTAGAGTTGAAACAACTGTATGGTTTAAAATGCTTCAGTGTACAATGGTGAGGAAGAGAAGCAGCTGCTTGAGAAAGTTTTTGCACTGTTGCTCTTTTTGATCAGTGCAGCCACTAAATTCACATAGACACATTACCAGCTTTTTCTTGGTCTCAAGGAGCTCCCAAACCATTGCTTATTAACACATCCTGTCATCAGTAGGTTTTAGAAGGTCTAATGGAATCAGTTCATGAGCCTTCTCAGAAAGGTGTCAGCCTAGCACAGCCTGTGAGCACCAAATTTAGCCAAGTCATTTGAATACAGTTTTACTCAAAGTTTATGGTCTTTCTGTGAATGCAAATGTAGCACTGGGGTTAAGTTTCAATTACATGGTGCCACATTCTCAAGTAGTTGCCTCTTTTGTGAATAAATCCATTTTCTTTAATTATTATTTAAGAGGCTCATTTAGCATGCTATCAGTAGTAGTAATATCAGTAGTATTTAATTTTTATCCTTGGTGCTGGTGTTATTTAACTGGAGTGAGTGAGGAGTAGAAGTGGGATTTGTTCTTCCCACCATCCAAGCAAGCAAGCACATGTGAGACATGAATAAAGTGTGTTATAGTGCTAGAGGGAATTTGGTGTATATCAGCACATTGTTTAAATACTGAGATAAAATAAACAAGGAAGCACAGTCTGATTTAAGTAACAACAAGTAGTACAGTTGTGACTAAAGTCTAGTTATGTTCATCATCTGGTTTGTAGCCACGTTAATAATCTTGTTTTATTTAGAGCAAAAGCTACCAGGGTGGGGCAGGATGGGTGCAGTGGCACCTGTAACACAGATCCAGCATTTTCCAGAAATGTGGATGAGAAGCTCAAAGCTGTATTTATGAGAATTCAGTTCCCAAAAGAACAAACTTCTGCAGCTACAGGCTTGATATATCTTTGAACGAGTCACCAGGATCCTATGAGATTGCCAAATGTCTAAGGTGGGAGTTGCTGATTGTTTTTGCTGATAGAGTAGACAGGTAGAGTGACTAAAACATAAACTGTAGGCTGAAATAAAAAAAATTTGCAATGAATCACAAACTAACTGTGTTTTTGCTTGGCCCAACCTGTTCTACCAACGGGACTGAAACTGCTAAACCAAAACTTTGACCATGAATGTTGTTCCTTCTTGGCAAAAGACAGAGGACTGGAATATTTTTCTTCAGAGGTTTCTCTCTGTCACTTGTCCCTCTGTACTTGCTGTCACCTTGGTGATTCAGACCAGCAGGAAGGACCAGAATGAAGGGCTGCACTTGGCATGTCCATGTGAGCAGGTGCACCCCTGCACTGTGCTGACCATGTGGACACAGCAGCCTGGAGCCCCCAAGAAGCAGAGCAGAGCTTGTGCCTGAGACCATTGCTGCTGGCTGTCAGTGCAACACAGCAGAACTGTGGCCAGGATGCAGGCAAACACAGGGGCACGTGTCTGTGTTGGTGGTCACTTGGTGGTGGTGCCGATCCAGGTCTCTCAAATGTTTTTGTTTTTAGTGAGCTGGAGTCCCAGTGATCTGGAGAAATCGGATAAAGTAGAAAACCCCTTGCAATGGGGCAAAAGGGGAATCACTGGCATAGCTCCCTAAAATGTAAGTAAACTCTTTTCCCTTGGTGCTTTCAATTCCAGGACTATCTTTTGGAAAACAGGCTGGAGTGAAGTGTCAGTCCAGAGTAATTGTGGAAGTCTCTAATACGCATTTAGAGCATGCTTGCACTCATAAATCTCAAAGCAAGCTACAGCAACAGAAGAAGCAAAACCAAAAGCAGTAAACATTAGCAAACTGCCATTTGCTCTAGGGTATTGTGGAAGTGGAAAAGCTTGTTGAATACACAGCTGTGCAACTTTTTCTCCAGGCACTTAGCTTAGCTGGGTGGCAAATGTGCAGTCACGTTGGTCATGACCAACCTCAAAAGAGATAGCATTTACCTTCCCAAGGAGAGGCTCATAAAAGCAGGCTACTGTTAATGTGTACTTAATGCCCAGAAACTGGAGTGCCCCACCCCTGGAGAGTGAGGTAGGTGCTTGGATCATGCAGGTTTAGCAAGAAAGCATCACATATTTCCCAGTTGCATGTGTGGGTTTTGTGATGGGGCCACCAGGTGCAGGGACAGTGAGGGTGACCTTTGTTGCTTTTGTTCAGCTGGTGGACTCTGGTGGAAGAGTTGCAACGCACTGGAGCACCTCAGGGCGTCCTCTGAGAAAACAATGTCTTTGGGAAGATCACTTTATTCCCTCTTGCCTACCAGATCCTGCATGCAGGGGCCAAGGGACTTGTATTCTGCTTGCAAAGGGAATAGAGCATCCTTGAATGAGATACTGATGCAAATGTGTTCATATGTCATCTGATCATAACATGAGAGAAACAGTGGGGAGATACAGGAGGCAGATTTACTGCTGACTTTACAACAGCCCCACGAAAGAAAAGTGGTAAGCATGGGTGATGAGAGTGGAGAGTATTCTACTATGGTAGCTGTGTGATACAAAAATTAATGTAGGACTGGCCTGGCTTTTTGACTGGAACAGATTTTTTTTAACCTCTTTATAGGCCACCCGTAAGTTAGTAAACCTGCCATGTAGAGAAATTTGAGCAAAATCCACAAGTTACAGTGGTGTACAATCCAACGAATAAAAGAATAGCAAATAGAATATATTAGGAGATGTAAAACAAATTTTGGTTATGTGACTTTTGAGAACAAACCAAGGTCAGGTAACTTATTTAAGTTCTCTCCCTTCACAAGAGGCTGCTTCCTGTTTGAAAAGAATCTGAAGCAGGATCACTGACATGCTAACAGCTCTCCTATTCATTTGCAATGATCTGGTTCTGCTTTTTGTCCCTTAGTGACCACAGCCATTGAATTCTGACTGTTGATGTATGAGAATTGTTTAAAAATTTATTCGTATTTATGCCCTTGCTTGCTCCATTTATCTGCCTGTCCAGAAGAGCTGGATGTCAGTCGCTGCTCTCTCCTCATAATGCTCCTTTTCCTTCTCTTGGGTCATGTACGCAGCCACTATTACCGTAGTCCAGATTCATCACCTTGTTTGTGATTTCTTTCCTTTTGGCATCTCCTGTCTTTTAACAGGTCCCCTCGGATGAAGATTTAGCAGAGACTAGGACAGGCAGCTCTCTTTGTATATGTAACACTTTCATGTTATACTTCCTAATCCTTCAGTAACCTGGTCTTCTTATGCTGCGATGGAAAGTGAAATACGGCTAAGCAGTTTAGTATCCCATCTGATTAGGTGAGGGGGTGGCTAAGGGCAGAGTGCAGTCAGCCAAACCGTCGTGGCTGGAAGCAAAAAGAGACTCAGACCCTTCAGTTTGGGGGACCCAGTGGGTCCTGCCACCTGTTGAGAGAGACAGAGGGGTGTGTGCCAAGCATGACGCTGTAGGCAGAGGTGGAAAGCCAGAAGAAGCTGTCACAACCATATTGCTGACAGGATGGAGATAAGCTACATTAATGCCTTGTACTTTGTACTGCTTTGTGCCACTCCTGCTGGTTTATGCCATTTGTTTTGGACTTGGTCAGGAGTGCAAGTGGGATGTCTGCAGGAAATAGCCAAAAAACAAACTGGGCTGTGATATTAAGTTGAGGAACAGGTGTTGGTGATTGTACAGCTTTTGCTACATTCCTTTGTCCCATTTCTTCATCCCATTTCTTCCACTGCAGGTTTAGGAATGTCATACTGCTTCTTAAATTTTGTCCACCTCAGATCCTGAAAATTCTGACACTAATTAGAAAATTACTTCCACTAGTTTATGCTTGCAGTATTTCTCATGGTGTTTAATATACTCTTCAAAGACTTTTAGTTTTAGTTAGATTCAGGCCAGTTTGCCTCTACCTTTGCATTTGAAAGGGTGTGCTTTGAAGATATTGCCTTGACTGATTTCAAGTAAAACAATTCTGGATTTAATGGAGAAGCTATAGGTCACTGTCAATCACATGGGAATTGTGACAGGTTGAAAGTACCTGGAAATTTATTAGCAGATTATTCTGGGTATTGAAGCCTCCACTGGGAATGAAAAGCAAGAAACTCTTTAAGTAAGTAGCAGTGAGGTTTAGTTCACAAAAATGCCATTTGGTAATGACAACATAATCAGATAATGCTACCTTCCCTGGCAGTGGACACGCTGGACAAGTGACAAAGCATTGTGCTGGAAGGAGATTGCAGCATGTGAACCTGCCTCCTAGCTACTCCAAACTGCTTCCTGTTGCAAGTTTTGAGCTCTGCTGGAACACCTTTGTGTTTGCTCTGACCTGATTCCCAGCTGATTAAGAACCAGAATGGCTGTTGGGCAGAGCTCTTTGTTTTAGAGAGGTAATTGAAACGATTATGAAAAGATTGCCCCATTTTTTTCCAGATTTTGCCAGTTTCCTATTGGTCAAGAGTTAGGTCTGGATTCACTGCAGCGTGTCCATTAGCATCCTTTGTCACTTGCTCTCTCACCCATAGACAAAGGTCGCATGTCCTTGAAGATTCCATTAGATACACATCAAGCAGTCCTTGACATCATGCATCAAAAAGTACTTTGGGACCAGTCAGAGCAGGCAGTTGTTCTCAAGATGACCTGATTTTTCTTTAGTAGGGGATGCTGGAAGATATTCTTTCATTTGCTCCACCAAAATGTCCTTTTTTATGAGTTCCATTTGCTGCCTTCTCTTCTGCAGGTTGCCTGGACATTCAGAAAGTTTGAAAGCAAGACATTTTATTCCACAGTTCCATCACTGCAATACCACTGGTACCAGTATCCCCTTTCAATCAAAGCTAGGCCACCAAATGATATTGCTGGCTGGCTCTCATCCATGTGCATGGCTTTAGGTCTTTAGGTGGGGAAGAAAAGAGGAGTAAGTGTTTATCTGACGTGGTTTAGGAATGCTATGTTCTTATTTAGAATTCCCACTAAAACCCACGCTCCTCTCGCTCACTCCCCTCCTGGCCACTCCCCTGCTGCAGAGGAGAATTGGAGACACCACAGACTGAGATAAGAGCAATTTACTGGAAAGAGCAATGAGATGAGAAAACAAATGGTAGCAGCAGCAAAACTAATGACAGAGGGTACAGGAAAGGAAGGATTCACACACCAAACCCCCAGCAGCCAACAGGACTGGACAGCTCCCCCTGCCATGCTCACTTGACCAAAAGGAGCCCGTTCTGCCCAGAAGAGGCTCCCTTACCTCCAGCCTGGGCAGTGACATGTGGTGGTACAGAATCACCTCTGGGTCTGAGCCATGCCCCCTCCTAGCTATTGCAAAATTAACCCTGTCCTGGCCAGACCCAGGACAGTATTCTAAATTATTATGCTTTTTAGGCATCCTTTTTGTTTGCTTTCCTTCAGGATAATTTAATGTTTTCCAGCACTGAAGAAGTTATACAGTGATGGTTTTTATAAGGTGATAAACAAGCCCTGGCTGTAAGGTCTTAACTGTGTATTACTTTTTGCTGTCCCGTTTCTGCCATTGCTCTCTGCTCTGTGGGAAAATCATGCATGACTCCTTTGGCTGAGAACGCTCTCAGGGAAATCAGAACAGTTTTATTAGTTTGTGTTTTGCAATCCACTGACAGTTTGTAGCAACATCATCTTCTGAGGCTGTATTGCAGAAGGCTGGAAGGAAGCAATGTCTGTTGGAATGACTTTTAGGGTGGATAGATAGAAAAATAACACACTGCTTGCAACCCCTCTATTTTCCATGCTTCATCTTGAATGACTGCTTTTTTTTTTTTTTTTTTACTTAAATATTTTTTGAGATCTAACAGACACTTTCCCAGAATAGTTACAAATTGCCTTTGCAATGGTAGAGGGACCTGAAATTGCCATTGTGGTGCTGAGGCTTTCTGCAGGTGCACGGGCAAAGGCAGCTTCAGTAAAGTATTCTTATTGATCTGTTACTTGAGTTGTGTTTTCTCCTGTTTAATAAACAAATATCTATCTGCTAAGCAGTTTAAAAAAGCAGTACCTGTCTATGTAAATAATATTTTGAGTTTCTTCAGGGATCTTCCTGGATTTGAAGGACTTACATTGATGTACTCCTTTAAGTGTAAAATTATGAAATGTCATAACCATTGATTAATTTGATCAGATAAAGCAGATCAAAGAAATAAGGCAGTTTATAAATCTAGTTATTTTCATGCTATGTCTGTATGATACACCTCTGTTACCATCTTCATTAACTGCTTTCAGGTTAGAGGTAGGAACAAACAGAATGACTTCAACTGGGAAGGATGTAGGTTAGTAGTCCCCAAGTTCACTTGCAGTTGTGTTTACTAGCTCCAGGTTTTTATGGTGGAGGCCAGAGGTTTGCATTTACATTGATGAAATTAAAAGTGAAAGTACTGTAGCTTTTCATCAGGACTGCAGTGCCTATGACCTACATTAGCTTCTCTGCTTTCTGCCATCTCTCCACCAACTGCCTGAAAGTCTCAGCAAAGTCTGGAAAAACCTGTGGTGGGTGCGAGGGGAATTGGGACACCCTGATTTGTCACCTGTTATAACCCCAAATCTTTGTCTTAAGAACTATGTATGTTGTCAGAGTGATATCAATGGATTTAGCAGGGGCTCCCTGTCAAGGAGTTTCTCTGACTACACTGAGCTTCTGTAAAGGCTCTTAACAGGGACAGGGATGGTCATCATTTTTCCAGTAGGGTCCTGTGAGGCTAGATTCAAGTCTTAGCACTGGCCCTGTAAATCTTGGAGGGGGTTGTGCAAAAATGGTTGTTACATATGATCAGTGTCAGTAACAGTGGGGTCAGATGCCATCCCTGGGATGTGGCCCATCTTTGGGATGTGTGGTGGCACTGAGGACAGGGTGATGCAGTCTTTGCTTAGGCTGAACCGTGTCACTTGGGGTGCCAACTGGGTAGGAGGGTATGGTGTGGCTCACCCCAGTCACCCAACCCACTGGGCTGCAACTTCCACTGCTGTCTGTGCCAGCTGAAAGCTTCAGGGGTGGCTGTTGTCATGGCAGGCACACTCACCTGCCATCTCCTCTGGGTGGGTCCCCATTCAAAGCTTAAGTGGAGGAAGTCTGGGGCAGAGCCAGAGATGAAGCTGATTTTCCTTCAGTGATAATTTTGGCAACTTGGTTTCGAAACTCAAAGTTTTGGCACTTGTTTTGCGGTCTTTTTCTGAAGTGCTGTCTGTTTGAGAGGTTCTTTTCTCTTGTGACATGGCTTACATTTGGGATTGTAACTTAGGAGTTTTTTACAGATTTTATGGTTTGTTCCATCAAGCCTATATGAGGCTTATAAAGAGCAGGGGACTATGCTTCAGGGCTGAGTTTGCCCCTTCTATCTGAATAAAACCCCAAAATTGTTCCTGAATTTTGACTTTGTTTTCTCACCCTTATGGTTATTTTCCCCCTCATGGAGAAAACAACAAAACTTTGCTGCTTTTTTTTTGTCCCTAGCTGCCCACATTGGAAGTGCGTGCCTAATACTCTCTAACACGTATGTTTTACAAACATGAGTGTTACAAATTACTGGCAAACACTTCAACAAAACAGATGCAACCATCAGGGAGGTGCAGGACATGAGCCACCTTCCCCCATGCCCCCACACTTCCGTGCCCTTGTTTCTCCTCTCTGTAATTTTAGGGCTGCTGGCTGCCCTGCCAAGGCAGGGGTGGTTTCCTGCCCCTGGGTCTGACTGAATGCAGCATGGGCAGAGGCTCAGGTGGGCACAGCCTCTTGCTCCCCTGGCACAGTGCTCATGCAAATTGGCTTGTGATGAACTGGGACTATCTCCACTGGACCAGAGCAGGCTATGAGCTGGTGATATACCACAAAAAAATAGCTGCCTGCTCTTCAGAGGTTGCTGCCCCTGCAATTCTCACTTTTGGCACTCTGACCTGGGCTTCAGGCTGCCCCTCAGCTCAGCCACTGGCACTCACAGAGCAAGAGTGCATACACAAGTCTTCCTCATCTTCCATCCTTTTCAGCAGTGTTGTGCCTGGGACAGTTCCCCCAGCAGTCCTCCTGGCAGCCTCCCAGCCCCATGTTTCTTTCCTCTGTGTGGGTTACGGGGTCAGGCAGTGACACAACTACTGTCTGGCAGTAATGACACCAACGGGGCGATGGGAACAGCACCCCAGAGAGAAGGCACATGTGGGGAATAACAGTCCCTGGCCCATATGTGTTCCCAGGGATCTGACTCCTCTTTCCTTGCTCCCAGACAGGAGAGAGGAGCCTGGAGAGCTGCTCCAGCCTTGGGAGAAGCACAGACTTGAGCATCTAACGATACCTGTCACGAGGAGGCTGAATGGCCTTTTGAGACACAGGCTTTAGAAATCAGGGGATCAGATGATTGGTGTGAGATACGTCTGTGGTTACTCTCTGGTAGCTTTTTACGTCAAAGACCAGTGAATCACCTACATGTCTGTGTGACTGTCATCATTGCTGTGCTAAATATAAAAGTCAAAGGGTATTGAGCTGCAGGAATAAATCAGACTGTTGGCATGTGTGTATCAGACAGGTCTTCCTCTTCTGTGTGTCCTCTCTCTATTATGAAGGCTGCTATGGTCAATGGGAAGCAGCTGCAGGAACTCAAATCTAAGCCAGGAGTACAGGTTATATTTTCATACACAGATCTGGCATATCCACACATTGGATCTCTTCTTGCTGGTTCTGTCAAAATTATATCAGTGAAGAGAGAGAGAAAGGTTTACTTCGACAGTATTTCTGAGGTAGAAACACTGAGAGACTGAGAAGCGTTTTCACACCCTTTTTTATACAGAATGTGTGATTTTTAAATAAGCACCAGAGAGAAAGTGAATGTGCCAAGGCTCTTAGCCCTGCTGCCTGATCTGTGGACATGGGTATGTTGTGTGATCTGCACGGGTTCAGGTGAAAGCACTTGAGCTAGACTCTCAAGTTAGCAGTTTCAATTATAAACACAAGTTATTGTTATTTTCTGTTGAAAGCTGGGAGAAAGCAGTAGGAAAATTCCCTTGTATTTCATATAGCCAGAATTTAATTTTTTTTTCAGTAAATCTGGTTAGTTGTTTTTTTCTACATCAGTAAAATGGTGATGAAGAAGTCCGAGAGAAAAACGTCAGGAACCTGAAACTGCTTGTTTACTTTCCAGCAACAGTCTGCTCTGGTAACTGCTGTGGGGTTTTTTTTTAACCTGTTGTGCTCCCTTTACAACAGATGAAGAAGTGGTAGTGAATTTAAAAATGAGCCTTGAATGTGCAAAGTAAATACATCTTGAATACAAAAAGCTTTAAAAGTCCTATAGAATGTAGAAAGAGGGGGCTAACACCACTTTACTACTCCCTTACTGAAGGCTGTTATGCAGATAATCCTGTATTACATGATAAAAGATAGTTAAACAATCTGTGATAAGGTTGCCTTTTGGGTATTTCTGTAAGGACTTTCCTTAATGATTAAGGAAAATCCTGTGGAAATAGTTAATTTTATAACACACACACACACACACACACACACACACACATACACACACACACACATATGTATCTGTTTCAGTTTGCTCATTAACATCAGAGAACTCTACAATAATGACTCAGGCTGCTATTTTCAGGGGAAAAAATGGCAACAGTGCATCTGGGCTTGAAACCACCTCCTTCAGCAGTACTGCAATATTCAGGGCTATTTCACTTTGCATCAGAGACAGGGGGATGTCTCACACTGTTGCACGTGAGGCTCACCCTCAGGCTTTGGCCCCTAATTTTAGAATACTGTGGTAATTCTTATATTTTCAGCATTTTATAAATAAGTGCTTCTGAGGAAGTCAGGATTTCTTAATCCTTAGCCATTTGTTTGCAGCTGCTTTCCTCTTTGGATTATTTGCTGCCCCTTCCCAGTGTTGTGTTTTCCTGCCTGAGGCTTGGGTGGCTGATCTCTTCTTGTCACTCCATGGTGCTTTGAGTGGGCTTTCCTGCGTGGGACTCTCTGGCTGGAAATGAGGAGAAGCTTTGTTTCTGTCTTTCTCTATCATTCTCAGTTTCTGCCTCCCTCTTCTCAGCTATACTTTTCCTCTTTCCTGCCTCTGTTCCTCTGCCACAGGCATGCCCATGGATGGATGGATGCAGGAAGCATCCTTCCAGGGGTTCCAGCACAGAAAGGACTTCAAGCCTCCTTGCCTTCCATGCTGTCCCAGCTTTGTGTCCATCTCATGGCTGCCAGCTCCCATCATTTGCTGCCACACTTACTGTTCATCCTTTCTCTTCTCTTTCTCCCATCACATCTCCCTGCTTCTTCCTCTCCCTTTGCCTCGTGACACAGCCATCTCTCTGCTGCTGTCCTGGAAGATGTGTCTCACATCTTCAGCCCATAGCCCTTCTTGCCTACCTCTCTTGTAGTAAGCCCAAATATAGCTTTTAATAGGTTCTCCAGAAACCTATAAAGGGGGAAAGAGCTGGCAACTTTTGTCAGAGGAACATGGAGTTGTATTCAGTAGAGATAGTACTTAGTCCCTGAAGTCTGAAAATGTAGGAAGGTGGGAGACAACTGTGAGAAACAGAAATGCCAGAAAAATGTGGAGGATTTGGCAGCCCTGTTTTTATATCTACTGTGTTACCCTGCAGAACAGAATTGAAGACAAACATATGAATGTGCTAAAATTTAAGTTATTGGATGCAAGTCTGTTACTGAATTACTTTGAGGGATTTTATTTTTTTAGTTTCAAGGTTAATTTTTTTGGTCATCGTTCTGCTCTACTTAGTTTCTCTTCAGGTAGTAGTATTGAAAAGGTACATTGCTCCAGAGCTCCAAACCTCTGTCTTTCAAAATGCTTGTTCAGTATTACTCTCCTTTGGCTAAAATCATATCAGATCTGTCAGATTGCCATTGCTTTGTGTCACTAGCCCAGCACCAGACTGTAGTATGAACCTTTGGGAAAATCCATCATAAAAACACTAGTAGGAAACTGGTTAATACCAGTCTAATGGACTTTATCAGATTATCTTAAGAGTACATACCTCTGCAACCCCTTTGTGATTCTATCACCTGGCCTGCCCAGTTCTTTTAACCATTGTTAGGCCGAAAAAATGGGGAAAATTCAAAGTCCTTCAAGTACAAAAAGTAGCAGAGATCAAAACAGTGGATGATTTCAAGATCAGCCTAACATTATTCAGTATTGTGCTTACCTCTGATGGGAGAAAATACTACTGTGTCTCTCCTTGTCTGAAACTGCTTACAGCTGCTCTCTGCAGTTCACGTCATGTGTGCAGTCAAATCTTGCCGTGTCTTCCTCTGCTGATACAAAGCTGCCACTGCTGATACAAAGCTGCATACTCCAGGAGTACCATTTACCATCGTTGTAAATAATGCTATACTCATTACAAAGCTCTAAAGTGAGCTAAAATTTATCTGTTCTAATTGCATTAGCGTAACTATTGACCTCAATAAATTGATTGAACTATCACAAAAGATAGTTTCAGTAATAAGAAGCAAAATGAAATGTTACATGATGTAAATATATAGATTATCTGGCTCAGGAGGAAATGGAGACAGGCAGAACATAGACCTGAACTGCTAACTCATTCAGACTGCTTTTTTTGTCTTGAACTGGAACTGAAGTTGAACCATTACTTTGAAGTCTCGGCTGTATTTGATCTAGCACTGAACTGTTTCCAGCTTGACTTCCTGCAAAGTGTCTCTAGCTACTGCTCTTGAATCCTGGCATCCTCCCGTGCCAGCCTGCATGCCCTGTGCTGTGTTGGCAGCTGCATGGCAGCACTGTGTGGCAGTCTTTTCCCCTGCACTACCTGGGATGTCATCCTACACTGCTCTCAGTTGCTTTGGAGATCCATGCGAGGATCAGTGCAAGACAGACCTCACCCATGCCCAGGTTGGCAGCAGGCTGGGCTTCACACTGCTGCTGAAAGGGCTGCAGAGGGAAGGAGATGGGAATGCAGTCCAGACTCACACTAAGTGCCTGCTTCTATCTTTCAACCCATAAATCTTGTGTAAACAGTTAGGTGGTTCAGTACGAGCAGGCTTCAGGTGGTTCATCGTTACCCAGACTGGTTAACAAATATTTACTGATCTCCGGCCAAGTTAAAGTGCACTCATGCTTTCAAATTGGTGATTCTGTCCCTTCCCTGACCAGTGGAGTAAAAATAAATGCGTTTTTTCTGTATTATATGAATAAGGGCTAGGCTTTGTGATTTTCAAAACCTGGTTGTGGTAACCATTGCCCTGGCAATTAGACCATCTCAATGCACAAGGTGAGAGACTGCTGGCTCTGTGGTCATCCTGGTCTTCCTGGGGCTTTTGCCAGCATGGATGCTAAAGCTCACCCAGTGGATTACAGGCACTGGGTCCTCCCTTCTCAGAGCATCAGGTATATTTTCATGCAGTTACCTGCATTTTACAACACAGAGCTATAAATACATCAGTAGAAACAGAGTTTCTCAGTGGGCAGAAAATGGCATGCTGCAGAATGCTTACTGATATGCACCTGTCTCTCTGGAGTTAGTTTTTGCTTAGCTTTCAAATTTATATAACATTCAATTAATTTATCTTGATTGAAGGTTGCATTTGCTTTCTTTGTGTTTCCAGTCAGATGTGCTACAGTTTTCTTAGTTTTTCTGAACCTTCCAGGAAGACCCTTGGCCATCGAGGGTCTCGTGATCCATTACCAGCTGCCTTGAGGAGACACAGGCACATGCTGTGCTGTGCCACACTGCTTGGCCCTCAGTACCATGCTGTGCTGGACAGATTCCTTGCCACGGGGTAACCTCAGCTGGTCAGTCACAATGGAAGAGCCCAGAGGTGGCATCTTCTTGCTACCAGTAGTGACACCATGGCACATACTTGTTTTTATCTTGAAGTGAAGCAACATACTGTCATTTAAACATCCAGGTGAAAATCCTATGAAAAGGCTGAAGACCTCAATATGGGTGAGCCTCTCTCCCAATGGGAAGCGTGGGCAGTGTGCCATGCCATGATCATGGGCTTGTCTGCCACTGCTGCCCTTGGGATTGCAGTGTCAGAAAGAACTAAAGGTCTTGCAGCCTGCTGCTGTCCTTTCAGTCATGTTAATGAAGTAGTTACCTTTCTTGAGAGTATTTGTCATTCTTTCTTGGTGTGCAATAGGAGCCAGAAACTCCTGGTTCAAAACCATAGTCCACTCTATATTTGTGAATGTAATGATAAATTATGTAGAGAAAATTCTATTCTTGAACAGATGCCCTTCCAGTTAGGCCACCGTTAATAGTGTACATCATTAAGCCTTAGTCAGTATAATGTGCTGTGTGGGAAGGAATCCCAGGCTTAGTCTATTTTTGACCTCTAATGGTTGATTTAAAATGAGTTATAGTAGCAGAGTTCAAATATTTGGTGATTATTGCTGAGTTGGACTACTATCAGGCAGCTTTAAAAATAAAATTTGCAATTTGAAGAGTATAATTGAAGTTCCTTTAGAGAGCCCTACCTGACCTTTCAGCAAATGCACTGGATTTCCTGAACCAGCAGTCATGGGCAGGGCGATGCCACAGAGCAGTGCCAAGCAGCATGGTCCTTCCTGCTGCTTAATGGGGCTATTTGACCTCTCCTCACTGATTCTCTGCTTCTTGTGAGGCTCATCATGGTGTGTTGCAGTGCTCATGATCTTTAAGTGTCTTTTTAGGGGAAACAAGGGGAAACTAAATTGCCATGGAGGGAAGATCCTGCAGGAAGCAAAAATTTGTATGAAAAAGATAAATGAGGCACGAAATGTGATCAGCTGGTTCAAGTGCCAGCCGTGTTTTGCTTGCAGAAGTGTGTCTGGGCTCTGCCATATCTATTCTATTCCTCACAGAAGTTCAGTCTTCTGAAACTGGTGAGGAATGGGAGCCAAATTTGTCTGTCTTTTTCCAGAACTTCCCCAGGGTCAGTTTTGCCTGCACCCAGCCCTGAGAGTGTGCAGGCATGTGGTTTCATACAGAAACAATAAGCTCAGCTGGGATGCTGGAATGTCTCCAAAAGAGCTTACTTCAGGGAAATGCACAAGCCCTTAGCAGTGATATCCATCTGAGACTCTGCTGTGTATCTAATACTAATTAAACATTTGACAGGTATTTTTTGGTTTTGTTTTGCAGGAAGAAATCATTCCTGTTTTCAGCTCTGTATGCTGCCTTTATATTTGGTGGTCGGCACCTAATGAACAAACGAGCAAAATTTGAACTGAGGAAGCCGCTAGTGCTCTGGTCTTTGAGCCTCGCCGTCTTCAGGTAGGCACTTCTACACTCACCTGCCTTTGACATCAGGCCCTGAAGAGGTTTGGGGCTCTTCACCACCAGCAGCACTGCTAATGCAACAACAGGCTCACACAGAAGTGGCATATCGTTGCTTCTGCTGTTCAGGGTTGTGTCCTGATCCACTCCTTAACATTGAAATGATCCCCTTTGACTTACCGGCTCATAGAGCGTTTGAAGAGGGGAGAAATCAATAACCCTCTTAAAGAACAAAGGTGAAAATACTTTCATGAGGACATGAGAATAACACAGGAATACAGGAGGACGTGAGAAAAAGCTCTTACCATTGCAATACATTTACCATGCAAGCTACAAATGGAAATAAACACATTAAGATATTAGTCTTGTCTCACGTACTAGTAGTGTTATGTTATGTGGTGTGTATATATGGAATATTTAGTCAGGGCTCTGATCTCCATTACAGTGAGGTAAAACAAAAAAGTCACTGCTTTGATGACAGGTAAATTAGACCACTGTAACTGATATCAGGAGCTGACTTCTGGTTATTCCATCACAAACTGCTTGTGACTATAGCAAAAAGGTGGCTCCACAGGGAAAGGCTGTTTTTTGGTGATGCACATCTCTTGGCTGTGTGTGGACTCCATGTTTAGTATGGGGAACGTCATGTTCGGATTGTTGGCGGTTGTTGAAGTCAGAAGTAAAATTGACCAATCTGAACTCCACTTTACATGCTTAATATGCAAATTTTTAATGAGGCTGAAGATAAATTAATGAATAAACAAATGCTTAGAAAAATAGGCCTTACAAACACATGAATTTTTGTACAAATTACTAGTAATAGTACACAGATGACCCGAGGACTGTCCTTCATTTCAGTGACTGTTCAGACTGCAAGTTAGAGCTCACTGAACAACATATAGACCATCCACAAACTATTATCTAACACTGCTACTTGTATCTTTCTAATATCAATATAATAATTACTGATTATATTACTTCACAACTACATAAAACATGTTTGCTTACTGAGCAGGGGTGAATGGTGCATTGATTTTCACAGGATGGGAATAGTTTTTGCCAAGAGACTCTACAGAGTGAAATAAAGCAGGAATGGGGAAGTTTGGCTTTTCTCATGGCTTTTCCTTTTGTTCTCTAAAATTGTATCACCTTGAAACTTTCCGAAACTCTGGCAGGGGAAAATAAATTGTATTTCTAATAGCTAGGACATGCTAACAGAAGAACTTTAATTTGGCTTGGTTTTATTAGTTCATCAACACATCAAAGAATATCTCAGAGCAGACAAAACTTTTAGTGTTCTGGATAACTTTGAGAGCAAGTTCTAACGCTGTGGAAATTTGTAATTTTCATTTGATTGCACTTGGTGCTGTATTTCTGGCTGTGTGTCTAACATTATTTTGCTTTGAGGTCCTGTAAGCAATTGTCATTGTTTGTTCCAGAAATGGCTGAATCTCAGCAGCTGTTGAATTGGCTCCTAGATGGCATTTTGGTTTTGGATCTGTTTGTAAAGTTGTTTGTAGCCAGCAGGGTCCCAATTCTGATAGCACTTTCTTAATGAATGTGGACAGTAGGAACTAGCTGGCTTACACAAAGCATTTGTAGTTTAATTCTCAGTCTGAGGTGGGGAAGCATGATTTTGGAACTCTCCTTTGCATAAGATGTCTAGGGAGAATTTAAAAGTCAAATTATTTTGAGATGTGGCTGACATTCACTGTGTGGGGTTTTAAAGCAATTTCACTGGCTAATTTCTTCCCAAAATCTCAGGTGATCAATGATCAATGAAAAGCATGAATTTACACTACACTGCCTAGATAGACTTTGAAATCAACAGATTCATTACTTGGTGATTGGAGTTTCCCATCATAATCATATGAAATAGCTAACTCATGGCCAGCATGAGCTGCTGAGTGATATAAAAATGTGGACTTCATGCTTTGAAGCTACAAGCTGCCAGGATGAATCTGCCACAGAGACCACCTCAGGGCAGGCACTCAAGGAGAGCTCTGCTTGTGCGGATGAGAAGCATTGGCCAGGAGGGCACAGTTAGGACAGGGATTCAACTCCACAGTCTGCTTCCTCCATCAACTCAAACAGCACCATTCAAGGACATTCAGCACCATTCAGGACCATTCAGGGACAAGGGTTCCCGAAGCACTGCAGAACTCACCCTTTCCTCTCTATGTTAGGAAAAGAGACAGCAGAGTGGAGGGGGTGTGTGAGATGTTTGGCCTGCACAGAAGCACTGTGCATTTAACCTGCTGGTTTTGCTGTGGGCATCAGTTGATTATGAAAATTATATGACTATGTTTTGCTTTTTTGAGGTGCTGAGTAGCGTGCAGAAGAGTGAAATAGGGAAGGGGGAAAACCAACCCCAAATGTTTGCAGTAAGACAGCATGAAACCTTTGTAGCTTCCACAGCAACATGCAATCCCATACAAAACCCCGTGACTTCTTGCCTGGAAAACAGGAGAAGTGACAAAGAATTCATGATGACATGAGACAAAGAAGTTCTGAAGTTATTGTAGAATTATAATACTTATATACTTAACACTTACAGAAGTGTTCATTGGTACATCCATTACCTGGTGCTTCAGCACCAGTGTCCTTTCTGGGGCCATCTGTCACAGCCTTACTGACTGTCTCAGCAAGCAGCACTTGAAATGCTGTAAACTTTCCAAGTGACTTGGATTTGGTTTTTTCTGGCTCCTGTCGTAACTAGGTGTTGCATTTATATATCCTTGGTCTGAAAGGCATTCCAGCTTCCTCCAAAAGTCTGTTCAAGTACATTTAGAGGACTGTAGACTTACTACAGATCCAGGAAAATGCTCCTTAAATTTCAAAAGACTTCCTCTTTGGCTTTCTGGGATGCTAAAATGCTCTGATTTTTACAATACCTTGCAGAAATTCTAAGTAATATATTTATCTTCAATGAGTGGTTGTACTGAGGAAGAAAAATGTGCCTGGAGAGCCCTCAGTATTCTGCCTCAAGGTCAGTGTGAGGCTTTTTTCTGGACTCCTTGTTTATCTTCCTGTTAGTACTCCTACCATTTTACCTGATTCAAATATCCTCAGAAATAGTAACACTTACCAGAGGCTGAAAATATGTGTTTTGGGCTTTAAAAGAAAAGGAAATTGCCTGCCAGGCAATCACATGGTCCTTCTTCAGAAGGTATCCTGTATGCCCTCACGCTTGCCAAGATCATTTAAATGTGGTAGCTGCTACAGTAGGAAACTTGCCACGCTTATAAATAAACAAAACAATTACACCACCCTGCTGAGCTTGCTGAGCATTCAGGAGCCTGGTCAAGAGCGAGTTTTGTGTCAACACTGGCAGCCAGCAGGATTTCTGAGAGAAAAAGCAGCTTTATTTCCCTTTGAAAGCATTGACTAGTTTTGAATATTTTGTCACTGAAAACTTCAGTAGGAGCAATGACAGTAAATCTTGCTTTTCACTTGGAAACCACTGTGAAAACATCATCTCCTGAAATCTTTTGCTGAGAAATCAGTTTGAGATACTGGGGTTGCTGGGCTGGTTTGGTTTTTGGTCCTTAGCAGGTTTGTTGACTTGTTTCAGTCATTGAAGATTTGTTCTGTTTTGTTTTGTTTTGTTTTCTACACTTTAATTAAGTGTGTTTACCCAGCCTGGTTATGTACTGAGGTCATGGGGGAGCAGAACCGTGTTGCTCCGTGGTAACAAGAACCTGCTGTTAGGAAGCTACACAAAAGGTCTTTCTTCAGTCCCATAAGACCCTAAGAAAATCATTGCTGTTTCACCTGCACGATCCAAGTGACAGTCAGTCCTGTATTTCTGAATATTTCTTGGGGGCAAAACACATCAAACCTGAATTGCCAGTTTTATATTCGTGACACTTTGAACATGAAGTCGGGGCCATTCACTGAATGTTTTACTTGGAGTCTATCAAAGCTGAGGCCAGGACTCACAGAAGGATACAAAATCATTAATTCATGTTTTCATTACATCTCAGATGGATTTTTATAATTCCTTTTATAGGCCACAGAGTCTGTGTGTGGGTAGCTTTTCTTTCAAGGAGTTTAAACATATTTGGTCGCCTCGTCTTCACAGAGGACAGCAGCAGGGCACCATTTTCCTGTGCATCCTTAAGGGGCTGACAACAGAAGTTTCAGGGTCAAGGCTCTAACTAATAATAGTAAAAGGTTGTCTTCCCTAGGGAGTACTGTCACATCAATGCAGGAGGCAAAGAAGCTAAAGCATCTAACGTGATGCAATCATTTGTAGGCAGAGGCTAGGCTTGAATACGGCTGGTGGGTGCAGTGAGAGGAAGAATATCTCTTCATCTAGCCAAGCCACACCCCTCTAATGCTCTTATCATCTCCTGAGATCACTTAGATTCTAATCCAAACCCAGCTATGCTTTGTAGCAGTGGTGGAAATGACTAGATGTCAGTACAGGGTTTCCAATTGTCTTTCTTCCACTTCTCTAAGCAGTAGAAATACTATCAAATGTAGCTAAAAGGTTGCTACCTGCTTGCAGCAGAGCTAACAAGAGCATGAAAAGCAAAACAATTCCCACAAGAACAGGTGTTATACTTGAAAGACAAGCCCAAGGAGACTCGCTGAAGGAAGGTGACTCACTTTGCCTTTACAGAAGTGGTGCTGACTGATTTGCTACTGAGAGCACAGCAGCACGTAGAGGGGTTTGCACCCACAGAGGGCTCCTGACAAGGGAATCCCAGACATGCCTTAATGTGAAGAGCTCAATTTTGAGATGAATTAAAGAGAAAAGACAAAACATGTATTTAAAGAAAAGATTTGAGTTGCTTGGATTTGTGACTCTGAAATACATTCTAGTTATCATGCGTGTAAGTAGGAAAATCAATGAAAGATGATTGAGATTTATGTCCCATCGTAAGAACTGCTGTTCACAGATACTTGCCATGGAGATTTAAACACAACTTAATTTCATATGTTGCTGAGCAACCCATCAAAATCTTAAAATACTCTGAAATTTTATAAGGTCCCGACAGTACATTCAAAGACAAAATTAATTACCGAAAAGAGGAATGTTTGCCAAATAACATTGAAATTAATGAGCACATTTAAGGTGAATTAATAGTGTTCTCACTTATAAATTTAAAAGGAAATTAATTCAAAGTGAAGCATTCCCTATATTTGTAAAGCCTTTGTAATGCATATTCTCAGGACATTTCTCAGAACCCAAATCAGTAAAAGGCTTAATGTACACCTACTTAACCATTTATTTCTACAGGACCATGCTCATCTTTACATACTTACCTGATTTTCTTACATGACAGATAAAGAAACATCTTTTTAATTACCATTTTGGAGATAAAGTTGAATGTTGGGTGAACATTTGAAATTCAGAATGATTGGAGAAAAGACAGAAATCCATTGGATGAGATTTAACAGTTTAAGAAGAAAAGTTTCCTTTCCGTAAGTTATTGTAATTCCAGCAGGAAAATACAAACAGTGTTGTGTAGAGTGAATTCATACAGTGCAAAACAAATGTGAGCTGGCATTAAAAAGATTATGTAGAAGTGATAAAAATATATGGACTAAGAACAATAAACTGTCACAAAACAAAGAACTGTCAAGAAGATGTATCTCCAGTATCTACCTTATTTATTCTAACTATCCTTATTCCCAGATTTGTAACTGATGCCATGTGACAAAATGCTGTGCCCATCTTCTAAAATCTCACCCCTTTGTTCACTCTGCTGTTACTCCTGTGGACTCCTGTGTCCATCAAAGTAATTTTGAATGTAAGCTGATTTTACTGTTTTTACCTACTCAGGCCTAATTAAAGGTAAGCCAAGGAGTCACTGTGAGACCTGGCTGATTGTACTTTACAGGAGATATGGATAGGACTGTGTAAAAATTATTATGAAAAATCTCTTTTCTCAGTTCTAAGCTGGGCCTCCTTTCTTTAAGACCTTTTCTTTTTCTCTGACTTAGCTTGCTTGTCTTTATTGCTGGAAAATGAACATCTTAGCAAAGTGAATTCAGTACATCATTTGAAAAACTGTTGTTGTGCTCATTTTGCCCCTGTTCCTTCTCCTCTCTCACAATCAGTGAATGTGTTGACACTCAGTGTATCACCTTGAATGACACCTTTCTTGTGAGCTCACCCTGTCCCAGCCCAGAGGAGCCCTCACAGGTCACCCACCTGTGACCAGCATGAATAACACCCAAACCTGTGACCAGCATGAATAACACCCAAAGCAAAGCCCCTGAGAGTGAAAGTTTGCCTCAGGGATCAGACTGAAGTGTGCATTTGGGGAATAAAGAACATCTATCTGGTGGCTTAAGCAGGGAACTGTACTAGAGAGAAAGTATGTCATTAATTTAAAAGGAATCAATCAAATCAATCAAATCAAATTCTCTGCCCGTGCGGCAGCACTTCTGTATTTTACTCAGCCTCAACACTTGGTTCGTGAGCCTGCTAAAAGGGCCTCCTCCATGCAGAAATCCCTGGGGAGCTGGGATCTCCATGTATTTCCTTCTGAGTGAGTCCCTGGCAGCTTGTGCTCGTTGGAGGCAGCGGGAGTACAGCTCTGAGGGGTGTTCACTCGCGTGACCTACCAGGCGCAGCGCCTCGTCTGTGGACGGGCTGGTGACAAACTCTGCGGCCCCGGCAGCGCTCGCGCGCGCGGCTTGGCTGCGCTCGGCCTCGGCCCGTGGCTCAGCACAGCCACGGCTTTGTCACAAGTTTAGCTTCTTCTAAACAATGTGTCTCCTTGTGCCCGTATCGTTCAGCATCCTCCCCCTTTGTTGTGGAATTAAAAAGGAAAAAGAAATTATTTTCCAGCCCTAGGCGAATCCCTGAGATGTGAACTTCTTTAGGTGCTTGCAGGAGGATCACCCCACTGAGGACAGAATGAAAAAGAAGATCAGTGGCTCCAGGCCACCAATTGGTATTAAATTTATGGATCTGAGCAGCTCATTACAGTTGTATTATATCTTCTAGCTTCTATGAGCCTCCTTTATTCTGTCAAATGCTAGTGTTTCCCTGTAACTTAGATTTTTCTTACTTTGTTATCTGCCAGTTTTACAGCTTCACTGATGGCTGGCTTCATTCGTTGGCTTGATTCTTTGCTAAATCTTTTACTTTATTACTGTTTGGCTTTATTTGCATAGGATAATTCCAAACTCCTGAATACATACATTTCATTGCTATACATGACAGTTACTCTGCCAACTTGATACTTTTGATCCTGTAAGTATCTTTAATTTATCCTGTAGAACTAGATAATGCCACTGTTTTGGATTATCATTTAAATCACTGCAATTCTATACTTACTCTAAGATTGCCTTGAGATGATGTTGGATGCTGAGAATAATTTCAGTAACAACACAGGAACAAGTGCAAATGCCCCTGATGCATTCATTAAGGACTGCTTAAGAGGCACACTGTGCTTATGAATCCTCATGGGCTACTTTAGAAATCCTCAGATGGATTCCTTAATTCCTATGAGATTTTGCACCAAACACAAGGCTTAAGTTGAAAATTGATTTTTTTTTTCCTTTTTAGTTGTTAAGCCACAGTCCAAACTTGTTGAAATAAATATCCAAGAACTAGGAAATGCTTCTTGAAAAGAAAAATACCTCATTGAGTATGCAGCCTTCACAGGGTGCCAGGGAATTTCAGCTACAACAAAGTCCAGTTATTATTTAGTGATGGTATTGCTTGAGAAGTAACAGCTTTCATCAAGAAATATTGTTCCTGCAAGTTCCCACCCTCCATGTGCTAGATCACCAGGAAGCAAAGTCAGGTAGCAGCATACTGAATAGGGCAAAACCAGGTGATAGGTAATTACTATTGATTAGCTTATAGCTGACTCTTTGGAAGTCAGAAGACATGCAAGGATGTGTGGGTAGAGCTGGAAAATTATTTTTCCTTCTCTGTAAGAAAACAGTTATGTGATTTTTGTCAGTGTCTGGTTACAAGAGTGTCCCTCTGGTGTTCCTGGGGTGATGATTGAGTGCAGCTGCCCTTCAGCCTGACCACTGCTCCCTGCTTATCTCTACCAAAACCCAGCAAGCCTTGATAGCTGCTGAGTGCTCTGGGTAAGGCTCTCTGTGTAAGCATAACTCTCTTCACTTTTACCAGTTACCTTCCCCTCTGTTGCACAGACTACTAATAGGGATCTACACCCCAGCATTTTTTTTTTCTGCTGTGCTTTTTAAGCAGCTCAAGTTCTTCCACCAGAAGAATCACTTATTGATTTTTTGGTTTTGTGCTCTGCTCTTGGGATTGCCTGAATATAGCTATTCCCAATCATAAGGACAGCAGATCTGGAGAATCAAACTACATTTATTCAGGCTCCATGAGGAGAGACTGGATTGATTTTTATCCACACATACAAATAAGCCTTACGAGTAGTAGTTGCAGCAATTGGCAGAATTGTTGAGTTTGCCACTTTAGTAAGGGAGAGTCAGATGGATTTTCCTCTGCTGTGGTGTTAATGTGATTAAAATCTCCAGATGACAGTGTCCATTGATCGGGAGCCCTGCAGAGATGTCACTGTTTGGGTATGCTTAATGAGGTCCCTGGAGAGGGAAAGAAATAAGTTAGGTCTGGCTTTCCTTCCAGTTTTGTCAATAAAAAGGACAATGAAATGGTTTGGGGAGCCAGGTGAGTTGTGACTGAGAAATTTGCAGACGAGAGGGAAGGGCTGAAGGGAGTGGCCCCAAATTGAGAGATTTATTGCCATGAAATAAAGTCTGGTGCAAGATACACAGTATCTGCCCTCACTTGGAAACCACAGAGTGAGCCATCTTTAACAGACCTCATTACCTTCCCCAAAATTTATCACATGGGATCCTAACACCACCCAGGCATGCATGCATATGCTTATGGGTCTACATACCTACACAAATGATATATTATTTCTTGGAGCCATGTAAAATATTTGCACAATTTTCAAATCAGTCTGAGCTGGCCTGACTTCAAGTTTTGGTCCCAACTGAAAACTCAAATGATTTGCATTGAAAAAGCTTTCTAGAAAGGCATCTGGATCAGTGCAGCAGACAGGTCTGAAAAGCAAGGCTTATGTGCTTGGTTCAGTGGTAGGGGTCTTTTTTAGAAATGGAAAAGGAATTCTCTCAAATTTGCTTTGGGATTTTGATAGGACTGAGCTCAAACCTCAAAGTATGCGTGAGTTTATGCAACAAGAAATTTTCTGCCAAAAAAGACTGACGATAGCTGCAAAGATCAGCACAAGTTGTGCTCACACACATAATCCTGAGAGCCAGAGAACCTCATTATAAAGTACTTCCAGTACTGCTAACCAGCAGGTTTTAGATAAGCAAGCACCATACTGAAAAAAAAGTGTTATTCCTTATCTTCCTCTATTCATACCTTTTTTTTTTTTTTGGTTTAACATTACTGTGGCTTGGACTTCACCCTGAATGACTCACCTTCACCTTCAAGTCTGGTAAAGGAGGACTTTACCAGTATGGGTGAACTTCAATACTGATTTGTTCTCCTTCCCAGTTAGGAAATGGTCAGGGGGAGAGGCTGAGGAGCAGCTAGGCAGCAAAACATCAGAAGGAAGGTTTCACTGTTGGGGCTTGTTAAGTTCTTGGTGTTCTCATGCCTTGGCATTTGTGTATGTTTTGGAAGGACCTATTTCTGTTATTCAGAGCAGTGCATTACAGAGATAAGAGTTTGTAATAAACATAATGGTACCTAATACAGCATTGGTTCAGTTCCTGCTGCATTCTCAACTGTAGCCTGTGTATTTCTGAGCTTTTGAGTCACTCCTCAGATTTTCTGTCACTCTGTAAAGGAGCATATTTACAACAAGATCCAGCAGAGATGCCAACCACTGTCTTGAATTCCTTTTCAAAAGTGTCTTCCTAGGGCAAAGAGCAGCTAAGAGCACGGCACCACATTTTGAGCTCTCTAGTGCCAAGGTGGCTGGAAAGGCTCCTGCCTTTCCCGGTCTTTGTTTTCCCCACTATGAATGAAAGCAGTGAAATCATGTCATTAAGAAGTGGAGGAGAGACTGTTTTATCTGCATCATTCACCAGTCCAGGTAAATGGCATGGCCATGGAGCCAGCCAGAGCAGCACAGCAGGGTGGGCAGCAAGGCACTGCAGGCAGCACCTGCTTGTGGGATGGGTGGAGGGGTCGGAGAGCTCCAGCAGGAGAGGGCTGGAGCTCACTGTGGGGTTCATGGATACAGGAGCTTAGAGCAGAGAGGAGCCACAGAGAATGCCCATTGCTAGTAATCACATTCAGCTCCCCAAAGAAAGTGAACATTTTCAAATAGTGCATTCCCTCTCCTCTCTCAGCTGGAGAGGTAAAATTGCCAGTGGGAACAAAGGCATTCGTCATTACAAGCTTTCAGGCAGTTTAGGAAGTTAAAGACATTTTCTAGTCGGAAACATTTGTGAAAATAGTGCTCTTAATGGTTTAGTCATTTTATAGATAACCTTCTAGCCTTTGAGACACAGGGGATGAAGAAGATGAATACTGTCTTCTTTCTAAAGAATGAGATTAACATAAGTGCTCTTAAATGACTGTTATGTTAATTTTTGAAAAAGCACTTTTAAAGGTGTTCATAAGAAAAAAGGATATAGTGGAACCAAGGTGCTTATGCCATAATTTTTTCTTTTTCCTGCCTGTTGCAAGAGAATAAATAGTGGTCCCAAATAATTTTATCTATAGGCTAGGCCTTGGAGGGCACAGGCATGAGGGAGTTGTTCCTGTGCTTTCAATTATCTGCTGCAACTGAATTGTAGTAACTGAGCGCATGGTTGTCTAAACACAGTTAACAAGGAGTAAAATGTGGTGACAAAAACTTCCTTCTTTGTTTTTACAGTTTTACATTAAAATTGCTAGATGTAGAATGAGCATGTAAATAGTTACCATAGTTCATTGGCACCAGAGAAAACTTGGTAACATTTTTTCACATCTATGCCTGAAATTACTTTTCTTAAAGGAAAATGTGAGAAAATTATATCCGGTGTGATTTTTTTTTCCCAGTGAAATGCAAACAATGTAGAGCAGAAGGGAGTTCAGCTTAGGTGCTTGGTAATGTTATGGTGGTCCTAAATCCCAAACATACAAAAAGAAATGTTGCAGTCCTCTGAAAGACTGACTTTGAAATAATCAGATTTTTTCATTTTACAGTGAAAGTTCGGGGTTTTGTTTTTGTCCATAGTTGACTCACTGCTTGTGTCTTCAGGCTTTTCCTTCATAGACTTGGCTGGATAGAAGCCTTATAAAAATGGATTTCCCACATACTCCTTTGCTGCTGAATAGGATTAAAACTCCGTTTTTGTAGTTTTATCAATTGAAGGCATAAGTAAAGGAGAACAGGAGTTTTTAAGAATATTGACATTGAATTTTCCACCTCACTTTTGTATCTGCTCATATCACCAGCAGTTAAGTACCCCATAATGGATTCTGATCCATACCTGATTTTATTCTGAAGTTCACTTGTGCAAAACAATGACAGTAGCTGCAACAACTGCAAAACTTCCATGAGGGAGAAAATCCAAGTATTTTCTGCTACAGTTAAGGTCAGTTGCTGCAGTCTGGTCCTATGCAAGCTCAGGGGTTGTGACAGTGGGGAGGAAGTAGAAGCATGAATGCTCTTGAAACTCAGTTTGTAGGTTCACATACTCTGTCACTTCTGTACAACTGTGTCAGGCCAAATCTACCCTGGTGTTTGCCTAATGTATTTTCCTAAGGGAAAACAGAGGGAAGGCAAGGGTCTGACTGCGTCTGTGGAAGGCACATCTGGTGTTCAGGCTAGGTCAGAATGTTTTCAGCTGTTGGTGTTTTTAAGACAGCACAGCTTTGTAAATTTGCACTGTATGTCTCTGCACATCACTCTGTATTTTTAGATCTTGAAAGTGTGCGACAAAATATCAAATGTACAAGCAATAAAGTGTTGTTAAGAGGTGTGCCCAATAGCTTTTATGTCTATAAACTATTTATCTTGAAAGGTATAGGTGTACTTTGGATAATTAAGATGAAGGACTTTGGACTTGAAGGTTTAGAGAGTAACTTCAAAAAGGGAAAATAAAATCTGCAGTAGGTCAAAGGACTCCGAAGAAAATTCCTCCTACTGGAGTGTGTTTACTGTAATTTCAGCTATACTGTTTCCAGTGATACAGAGTGAGGTCAGACCTCTTTCTGCTTACATCAAACAGTCCTCATGGGTAGGGCACTGAACCACAACTCACAGATTCACAGAATAACCTGAGTTGGGAGGGACCCACAAGGACCTCAAGTCTAACACTTAAGTAAATGGCCCATATGGGAATTGAACCCTCAGCCTTGGTTTCACGAAATTGCACATCATTTCTTATCCCAACTCGGATACAGATTTTTGACAGGACAATTAAATTTCAGTTTGCCTCACCTCTCTTTGAAATGGGTTTTGTGCTTAACCACTTTACAAGGCTGTCACATATGTAAAGGCCATAAAGTTCTGTGAGGAATTCATACATACAATGTTAAGGGCCCTGGAGATGCCAACACAGACAGAAATCTGAAGGAAGTTGTCTGAGGAGACCCCAGCTCATGAACTGCTTTGTACCTAGCAGTTCTTCACACAGGAACATCTGACCTAAAGCAGTTGCTGGCCTGAACATAATTTAGGTTGTTAACTCTGGGACAGCCCAGGCTGGAGGTGGTAGTTCTTGGCTGTTGGAAAGCAGAGAAGACCAAGATTTTGGGATGGCAGAGAAAGGTCTGCTCTGTGGAGAGAATGGAGATGTTCTTTTCACCTGAAGTGGATTCAGTAAGGAGGCAGAGCCTTCTGGGGAGGTACCTGGATCAGTTCTAGGAGGTAAAACAGAGAAGTGTTTTACAGATGTCTTAAAACTAGAGTCTTTCTGCAGGAACAGGTCTCCTTCTTCATCACTAACATTGGCTTTGCTTGAAAGCACTTGGGAAATGTTGAAAGACGATGAAACAATAGCCTAATTACATTAATTTTCTTTGCCATTTCTTATAAAATAACAGTTGGGCTGAGTTCATCAGCTGTGATTTGAACAAGTGTGTCTCTAGGATTTCAACAGAACTCACTGTTAAGAAGTCCTGTCTTTTGAATGCTTATAAAACACCTCAAAAATATTACATTCAGAGTGACCAAATCCATCCTCAGTACCATTCTTTTTCAAACTTTTTGTGAGTACCAAATCGCTGTGTATCCTTCACGGATCAAGAGACTGATTAATTTAATTGGGAAAGTTAAACACTCTCCCACAAACCTAGCAAAATATATTTAATAACTAGGCACAGACTTACAAAGCTTGTTCTTCTAGTCAGTTATTAATACAAATGAATATTTCATATAGGCTGCCCTTGTGTCACATTGACCATTTATCATGTTGGGTGCCAGATCCTTTTCCAGGCTGCTTTTTGTGAGTTTCAAGGACTCATTATTTTGCAGTGACTTAACAACAGATCTCATTAACTCCATGAAATCAAAATAAAAGCCATTAATGCCATGTAGTTCAAGGAACAACAGTCAAATGATAGCTTTCAGTCATTGGTCACTTTTGATTTGTGATTAATGATCGGCTTTTCACCGTACAGTACAAATATCATGATTTTGCAATCAAAGGTAAGTCTAAAGAAACCATATAGTTTGTACACCAGTTTAAATACAGGAAGATCCAGGACTTATGGTAGTTCATGGAATTTATGTAACCTAAATTTTATTAAGTACCAACAAGACAAACTAAAAAAAAGGAAAAGAGTCAACAAACAACTAAAGAATCTGCTTCCCTGCTTTTCTTGCTGTTGTGGTACAAGCAGGCTGCAGTCAGTGTGGTCATCTCAGTTGCTTTCCCAGGGCCACTGTCTGCTCAATGTGGCTTTCACAAAGGAGGACGTTGTGCTTTTTGCCACAGCCTTGTGCTTCCAGGGCACAGACTTACCTGCCAGAACTCCTGCTGAGTCACCATGTAACAGGTCAGAGCAGAATTAATATTTTTTTCTCTTTTCCAGCTGGGCCTCAGGCTGGGAGCTGGAGCTGGACCTGTGGGAGCTCTGGGTGGCTGGCTGGCTCGCTGCTGGACTAGCCCAGCACACCCACAGCACACTGTAGCCCAGCATCTCAGAGACTGGTTGAACCAGCTGGGCACTGCATATACACATGGGATGGTTTGTTTGGTTAAGTTTTTTTAAAACCAGAGCAGAGACTTTCCACTCTGTGATTATCCTTTAGGACATGTTGCTGTACTCCGTGATGCACTTCTAAATGTGTTCTTATTTGGAAGTCACATTCCCTGCTCTGTTCTGCAGTGTTGATCCTGGACTGGAGTGTCCAGAGGTATCAGGAGCCAAGTGCAAGGATGGGTCTCCATAGAAAGCAGCCCTAGCAAAAATGTGCAGTGACCTCCACTGTGAGGAGGAGCTGAGCCTGCTGCAGTGCCACCTGGGGTTGGACTGAAGGCTTGAGGTACCTGCTACTCACTTGGGCTTTTGACAAACAAATAATTCACTTCCTGCTGCCAGGCAGGATGGAGACACAGAAAGTAGCAATAGGCTTCAGACAATAGCACCTGCATTGTCTTCCCATCAGCCAGCTCTCCAGCCCTTCTTAATTCTGCACCTAACTCATGCATGAGATGTGTTTTGAGGCCCTCTGAGTACTGGATTTCTGTGGCCAGGTTTTGGTAGCAGGAGGACCATTCCTCGTCCCCCTCCTCCCCTCACCACTGGGGAAGAAGAGGTAGACAATTCAGGAGTAAAGCTAAACCCAGGAAGAAGAGAAGACTGGGGATGTTTTTAAGATTTAGCTTTTATTTCTCACTATGCTACCCTTATTTGATTGGTGATAAAGTAATTTCCCCAAGTTGACTCTTGTTTTCCCCGTGATGGTAACTGGTAAATGATCTGTCTGTGCCTTTATCCCAGCCCAGGAGCCTTTTGATGTATTTTCTCTCCCCTGTCCAGTTGTGGAGAGGATTGATAGAACAGCTTTAGTGGGCACCTGGCATGCAGCCATGGTCAACCCACCAACCCCTGTTTGAAGACAGATTTGAGAGGGAAAAGTACTAGTTTGTATTTTACTCATGGATATATTTTGATAATACTATAAACAGTAAAATATCAATTGGGCATTTTTTAACTTACCAGTGAAGTCACTGCCTGAAGGGAGGAGAATGTAGGGCATTTTGAGCCTGAATAGATAAGAAAGCTGCATTAGATGATGCAGTTTCTGATCAGTCTCTCTAGTTGTAAAAGACTGTAATTGTACAGTAATTCACTGCTACTTTATTTTGAAAATCCCTGCAGATGATTCCCACCAGACAGACTGCTTTGGTAAGCAGTTCATTTCAATGCCTCACAAAAGCTACAGCAGAGAGCAGGGCGAGGGCAGAATGAAGCAGAAGTGATTTACTGAGTAAGCAATGTCATCACTCTGCTGCACATCATGTCTTTGCAAGATAGAAATTTGTTGGTTGATTTTACCTTACAGAACAAACAAGGTTAAGTGGCAGAGGCACAGAAAGCAGTCTTATTTCTCTGGCTCCAAGACACATTTGCAGGCATGCATTAGATCTTTTTCAGTCTCAGGTGGTGCATACTTGTTGGCAAGGTAGTGTTTTGGCATGCAGCACTTCTCATAAGCTTCTACCTGCTCATGGTGTCTGTTTAGGTAATTGAATCAGTTACTTGTAGTTTGCTATCCTTCTTCTGCATAAAGCCTTCCTTGGTGAATTATGTGAAAATGTAACTTTGTTACATTTCTGTAACTTCTGTTGAGAAAAAAAATACAGATTAGTCTGACTCACACCGTGTAGAGCTGTAATTGGGGTCACTTCTTGAGTCATGGAACTAGAAGATGACACCATCCTGTCGAAATGTAGAAAAGTGTGTGAGTGTGAATCAGTGTGTGTGTGCTCCAAGGAGAGCTCTGCAGTAGCTGCTAAATGGAAAGACAGGCAGAATTACATCAGTATAATCTCAAATACAGCAAAGGGACACGGTAATCCCCCTTAGGCACAGACTCTGTGGCTCTGTTATCAGCCTAGGTTAGATCCCTGGGTGTCCATACTCAAACACAGTTGGATCATTGTTTGCCTGTTGCTCCAACAAGTGTTCTTCTCATTTGTGTTTGTGTTCATGGCCCAGAATTCTCTTTGGTTTTAAAACTTTAGTGGCAAACAACTTTTTAGAAAAGCAATACACCTTCTTTAAAGACATATTGCTTGCAGCTATTTGATTTCATTATTTAAAATTTCCTTTTCTCCCTGCATTTTAATGTCAGCACTGAGATACTTGCTAATGGGAGAAACCAGTGTATCATTAGGTACTCTGCCTGATCTTCCTCCACCCAGTTTTGCAACCACCCAAAACATAGGAGCAGGCAGCAGCATGCCCTGGCTAGCTTTAGGAGTTCACTGCCTCAGGAAGTGATCAGATCACATCTCTGTCAGGATCTCCTGTCTTCTTGGGAATGAGAAATGCAGCTCCTGAGAAAAAAAAAAAAAAAAAAAAAAGGGGGCAAGTTTTAAACACCAAAGAGAAGACAGAATAAGTTGCACCTCATTTCAAAACTCCTCCTGCAGGTTTTGGCACTCTCTGTTGAGTTTAAATGACCGATGTTTGAAAGACGTGAGAAAAGTGTGCCGAGAGAGCATTTCTGGGAGGAAACAAGCCTACATGGAGAGGATGCACTGTGAGCTGTGGGGATGCTGAGAGCTCTGCACTGTCTCCTGTGCATGCAGGGGTGGGTGAGCATGAGACACTGCAGTGGCTCTCTTGCCTAAGCCTGGGAATATGTGCGTTGCTTTGGGCAATGCTAATGGGAAGCACAGACTCAGCTAAACTTCTTCAGCACACCTGAAAACCTCAGTAGGGTGGTTTTCTACTTGCACATAGCACAAGAGGACTCATCTGGCAGTAGAGCAAATGAGCAAATAGCACTGTGCAAATAGCAGATAATAATAGTAGCTTTGTAAGTGCTCACAGTGGTCTGAATTTCCTGATGGTGCAGTGAAAGCTCAGGCATCAGGAGGTAATGGTGCAGGAGCCAGGATGCAGCACTCCTCCGTGGGTATGACCTGGCTGTAGAGCCCCATCTGTGATGCCACTGAGAGCCTGCAGAGCACTGTGGCACTCCACTGGCCTTCAGATTCCATGCAATGGACAGGGGAGAGCAAGCTACATTTTTCCTTAGCAGCAGGCAGATTTGACTGGGTGTATCAATGCTGAACATTTGGAAATCTGAATACTCTTCTGCATATTATATATAAGTTAGGTAGCTGTTTTAATGTGCAGTAGGCTTGCTAGAACCATCTAGGCTGACCAAGAACCATAAAAACTGCCATCAAACTCAGGTTTTGAGGCTGCCTTGATGATTGTAAAACATCTTTTTTACAGAATACTGACTTCACAAGACAAGGGCAAGTAACAGAGAATCTGCAGCTTCAGAGGAAGTGTTCCTTCTTTCACACACTTTGCATAAATGGTAGCTTACATTACCCACATGTGTTTATACAACACTTTTAGGTGGCTTGTTTTGCCTGCTACCATGTAATAGTCACAGCAGTGAGGCAGAGTGGGAACCAGGTTAGGTCAAGGTCACAAAGTTAGAGGGGAGATAAGATGGAACTGGGTAGAGGGATGAGGACATATGATGTAGGCATAAAGTAAGATATACTCAACCCCAAAATAGATTTGGTCTGTCTTTGTTCTATTTCTTTTTGAAAGCTACTTCCTTCACCCAGTATTCATCACAACTTACATGGGGCCACCAAGCTGCAGCAGTGGACAATGGGCAGGCATGTTCTTGCCATAAAACAATGAGACAAAACTCCTTCTGCAGAGCTCCTTGCTGGTGAGACAGAAGCCTTTGTTCCTGATATGAGCTGGATGTCAACCTATCTACTCTGTAATTGCAGTAATTAATACTGTTACAAATCTCTTGAAGTTCCTCTTTTACAGAACACTGTTACCTTGCATCTCACTTTGATGAGGTGAAGGTGAATCTGCTGTTTACAGCTTGATTTAACTACCTGTTTCCTCTGTTTCAATAACCTATTAAGGGATGAAGTCAAGCATATGCACAAAAACACTGGCTCTGACTGAGATTCCTCATCAAAATCTGTGTGCCCTGCCTGGGTGTGGCTGTGCTCAGAGTTCCTGTGGATGTAAAAAATACAGGGAGAGATGAGAGAAAACTCTGAGGCAACCAGAAGAGTGAATTGATCCTGATTATGTTGCTAATAGAGCGTTGTATCAACTAATTTCTTGTAGTTTCCTGGCCATCAGCATCAAAACTCTGCATGTTGTTTTGAGCTGAAATAGAATGTTTCCTTGCTCCTGAAAACTGAAGGATCATTCCTGTGGTAATGAAATAAAAACCACTGGTGTTAGCATTCCAGACTTTCGCCAGGGGGTGTGGCTGCAGCCCAGTTTACAGGTCTGAGTTCAGAATAACGTCCTAGAAGCCAGCAGAGTTTCTTCAACTTTCAAGCAGTCTCAAACTTACTATTTCAGCACAGTTACAGCCTTTTCCTCATAATGATTTGAAGTGATGGCATTGTGATTTCAAATGTCCACTGACCTGTCCTAATTTTCTCTTTTTGTTTTGAAGTATATTCGGTGCTGTTCGAACTGGTGCTTATATGCTGTACATTTTGATGACCAAAGGCCTGAAGCAGTCAGTGTGTGACCAGAGTTTTTACATTGGACCTGTCAGCAAATTCTGGGCATATGCATTTGTGCTAAGCAAAGCACCCGAACTAGGTGAGTACCCTCTCTCTCTTTCTCTCATATGCATTTGTGTATTTTTAGAGAAGAAATGTCCATGCAGGCAGCACAAGAAGGGTCTCACCACTGTCAAGATCCCATTTAAGTCTCAGAAAAACTGAGTAAGCATAACTAAGCCCAAACTACGTGTTTTAGCCCAGGAATAAACTGCAGTGATTATACTCAGCAGGGCAGTCAAGAAGTAAAAGCAATCTGGTCCATATCTTTTCCTTAACTACTTGCAGGCAGATAGGAGTGGCATAATCAGCAGTCACACACCCCGTGGCTACAGAAGTGGAGGGTGGGCTATAGCAACTGTGTCAGCAAGAAGCTTTGAGTCAGGCACTGCCTCCGTTCTGCAGCTTTCATTCTTTAATACACATCTAAGTGTACAATTATGAGCAGTAAGGTGCTTCCTCCCTAGACTATGAAAGCTATGTCTGCCTGCTTCCTCCAAGTAGAAACCAATTTCCTGTAATATCCCTAGCTTTTCCAGTCTTGATTTTTGTAAACTTATATCTCTCCAGCAGTTTCTTGATGAGGATACTTACGATATCCATGTGAAAGCCAACTTGAAAGTCAGGCTTCATGTGTTCTCATCTATGGTTTATTAGTGTAAGAAAGGGTTGTTTTAGTGGAAAGGAGAAGCGGTGTACAGCAAAAATAAGACTTTACCTTTCAGCAGGTAATTTAATTCAGCAAATTGGAGGACAGCAATTCATCAGCATTAAAACTAGAATGAGGCAGACACCAGTTGCCTTGCTGTGTCAGAATCCCTGGGTTTCCTGCTGCTTAAATTGCTGCAAACCCACAGAAATTTAGTTGTTAAAAATTGGGAACATCAGCTAGAACTGCACAGCAACAATAAATTGAACATATGATTACTTATTAAAATATGATTCAACGCCTTGCAGTTAATGGAGTGAACAGCAGTGTTATGGTTTATTGTAGACCTTGTGAAGACAGTGCAGTTTTGCTTCCATCCATGACTAATATTCAGGACTTAGATTTCCTGGGATACTTACACATCAAACTAAGTCCCCAGGGTCAAATCTCACGGATCCCTGTGGAAACACTGTGTGTATAACAGTGGAAAACAAGTAGCATACATATATATCCATAAATCTAATTGAGATGTTCATTGCAATCATGAGAAGCAGACAGAAGGAAAAAAACAAGAAAGAGGAATAATACTTTTCTACAATAGTAAGATTGATTTGCAGAAAAGGGATGTGTGTTCAACATAACCCAAATTTCTTTCTGGAAGCATCTCTTTCAGTATGGTAGGTTGCATATGCAACAGCTTTTCTGTATTACCTCAAAAGGCTGTACCTTTTTTTGTATTACCTCAAAGGGCTCTACCAAGTTTAGAGCCCTAGGTTCAGTGTCCTCTAATTCAAATATCTACCTAGACATTTGAATCAGAGGACACTGTGCTGCTTCCTCTAGGTTTTCTGCTCTCTGTCCATTTCTCTTCCAGTCACAGTATATATTGGGCAGTCTCACAGTAAGAGACACTACACATACATCCACCTACCTCACCCCAGACTTTTGTGGATAATGTTTGCAGCAAAGGGCTACCATGTAAACCTGTGGAGTTTTCAGATGGGGTTATCCATACAGGAAAATGTAGATGCATTGGTTTGCTAAAGATTGCATAGAGATTGAGAGCCAAACTGGTTCTCAGACAGGCTCTCAGATCTAGAGCTGAGGTGGATTTCATGCTCTAAAGTAGTGTATACTCCAGCAGCAGCAAAGGGAAGAGAGCACTGCGTTAATTATGGAATTGTTTGATATGTTTCTCATTTCCTCCCCTCTTCTTTTTTTTTTTTTTTGTTTTTGTGTTTTGTTTTCATTACAGGTGATACAATATTCATTATTCTTAGGAAGCAGAAGCTCATCTTCTTACACTGGTACCATCACATTACTGTGTTACTTTACTCTTGGTACTCCTACAAGGACATGGTGGCTGGCGGCGGCTGGTTCATGACCATGAACTACGGAGTGCACGCCGTCATGTACTCCTACTATGCCTTGCGGGCTGCTGGCTTCAGGGTCTCGCGCAAGTTTGCCATGTTCATCACCCTGTCGCAGATCACTCAGATGTTGATCGGTTGCGTGATCAATTACCTGGTCTTCTCCTGGATGCAGCAGGGCCAGTGCCATTCCCACGTGCAGAACATCATCTGGTCCTCTCTCATGTACCTCAGCTACTTTGTGCTCTTCTGCCATTTTTTCTTTGAGGCCTATATCGGCAAAACCAGAAAAGAAAGGAAGGTTGACTAGTGGTAGAAAGGAGAAGCCATAGCTCAGGGTCATCAAGAAAAACAAAATTATAAGAAAAAAAAAAAAGGCACAAGGAAACACATATATGTATGGTGCAGCTAAAACTTGGCAGCTTAGGGAAAGTTAGCATGGTTTAACCCAGTAAGTTTATGATCCTATCATGGTGAGGACTCACTGAATTCTACTCTATCTCAAAGGACTGCTGATGAAAGACAACTTCCTTCTTGTACCTCTTTGCTCTAGAAAAGAAGGAGAAAAGAAGAGAAAAAATCAAGAAAAAGAAAGAAAAAAAGAGAGAAAAAAGAGAAGAGAAATGGAATAATGTTAAGGGGGGAGAAAAAAAGTACATTAAATAAGCAGTGTGTTTCCCCAAGGTGGAGGAGAGACTTTTATTTAAAAAAAGAAAAAAGGTTTCTAAATCCTTTCTAATAATTTCTCTGCATTAAACAAACAAACAAACAAAAAAAAAAAAAAGGCAGAGGTGACAAAAAAAAAGATCTGTCTATAATAACAACAAGATTGCAGAATTAAAAATCTTTTCCATAGAAGGTTAATACCTTCAGCCAAAATGAAGCCAAAAAGATGTTTCCTGCATGGAAACTGGCTGAACTCCACACTGTGGTTATGTATGGAAAAGAAAAGAGATTGATTTCTCTGCTGTGTACTCTGCCAGAAGAGCAGATCTGGGACACAGAGTGACCTCCCTCAGAAGGTGGAAAGAAGCAGTATTTTTACAAGAGTTTAATGTGAAAAGATGCACTGTTGCAATACATATCTCAGAGAGTGCATTTTCCAAGTGCATTTTTCAGTTCAAGGCAAGGAATTTCTGCAGCAGGATAAGTCATAGAGGGTTAAATCAATCAATATTTGCTAAATTATCAGGGGCTAATAGTGGAGAGATATTCAGGAAGGAGAGGGAGACAACTCCCCTCACAAGATTTTTAGGAATTATCCATTACTCTTAATTTAGCCCGCAGCAACACCGAATTAAATGGGGGAAATCGGGAGAAATCGCAGCTAGCGAGAAGAGAGTGATTTATCTGCCCACTGTTTTCAGAACAGAGCCCTGTGGTACAACCTGGATTCTGTGTTTTTGCAGACACAAGGGTGCCTGCCTGAGTCGGGAGAGGTGGCAGGACTGTGCGACATTGGGTATCACTGTGCTTCTGCATCTGCCTCCGGGGCAGTGCAAAGATGTTCAAAGTGCCCTCCTCTGGTCATGTGGAGATACTACCACAAAACATACCTGGAATAGGTTTTTCTTGAGATTTGTGTAGAAAAAAATTAGTCTAAATGAAGTAATTTTGCTGCAACAGCTTGACTCTAAAGTCCAGAGAGAGTTATCTTTCATTAAATAAATATATCTCTGCAGAATCTGTACTGTAACACCAGACTGACCGCTTACGAAGACACTCTTTCTTCTCTGAAGTCAGCTACAGATATAAGGAGAAATGTATTTCACTCTGAACCTTAGAGAGTTAGTTGAGAACAGCCATATTCTTTCAAAGACAAGTAGATTGCATTATCTGTGATATTCCAGTCCTTACAAAGCCAAATAAAATGTGTAAAAGTTCCTAGTATTTCAAAGACGCAAGTATGTAAACTTGATGTTAAATGTGTTAATGTAGTATTCTAAATTGTAACAGCTAGGTAGTTTAACTAAACAATTAGAAGAACTAGATCAACAAAATAGGGACTGCTGTTCTGCATAGAATATACACACACCTATAACTACACCCATATACACATTCTGTGAATTGTCAACAAGAAAAAACAGCCCAGTGGCAGAGAATCACGTTTCCTGGCTAATGCAAAAGATTGTCATTATCTTTCTTGCTTTAATTTGAGATTGTACAGTACAAAGGGTTTTTTTTAATTATGATTTTTAGCTTTAATTGTGCTGTCATTCATGAAACAGAGCTGCTTTAGTATCCTGTTAAGAGATGACAAGGGCTTTCGGTGTCTCATTATATACAAAAGAAAAACAAATAAAGTTACATTCCATATTATGTGAATGGTCTTACAAATCAAAGGCCTTTTCAGGCTCAAATCGTAATTACAACAAGCAGAAAATGAGTTTACATTTGTGTTATTTAAGTTATTGATGTGCTGACATTATTTTATGGTACAAAACATCGCAAAATGTGATACGCAGTAATGAAGCTATGATATTCATTAATAGGACTACTGTATACGTGGAAATATTAGACAAAACCAATTAAATGTGTAAACCATTTTGTTATACAGCTTGGGAGTAGATAATTATAATGCTGAATAAGCCTTTTTCCTCATATTTACTTTTGCCCTGGCTAAAAAGCAGGTTAAGAAGACCGATAAAGAGTGGAAAAGGCAAAATTAAAGTTAACTGCAATTAGCTGATAAAGCATTAGTAGAAGCCCACCATTGTGCCATTTAGAGCCTCAGTCCCGTGTGTCTTAAGTCTCTCAGACAGAGTGAGAGGGGCTGGAAGTGGTCCAGTGTCTGGAGCTGAAGCTGGAGCAGACCTCTTGGACTCTCTGAAGTCAGTGGAGGCCTCGCTGTGCTTTGAACAGAGCCTGTGTGCCTGACTGCCTTTATCTGAGCAGAGGGGAAGGAGCCCTGAATATCTCCTGCAAATTTGAGGCTTATGGCTCATGACTCAAAACCTTTATTGATGGCAAGTGTCATCACAGCATGGCAAGGACTTGCAGCCCAACTTTAGCACAGGCATGGAACAGGGTGGGTTGCAAACAACAATCTACCCTGCTTCATACTCTGTTTTCCTTAATTGCATAGGGTTTAACCCCCACATTTCTAGGTCCTGGATGGCAATTCTGGCAATGCCAACACTGATTTTAGCAGAGCAAGAAATTCACCTGCTCTTTCCCCATCTCCCAAAGCCCTCAGGGGTACCTCTGCACCGTTCCCAGTATCTGCTCCTCACCATGCCCACTGCTCTCCCAGACAAGGCTGGCTGTGGGAGAGGCAGTTTCCCTGCTGCAGCTTCCCTGGTGTGCAGGGGAAGCTGAGCACCAAATGCAGGGGGCATCCTGGCAGGTGACTGGGCTGCAGACAAGCACGCTTGTAGGGATGTGACAGCAGCATCAGACATGTAAGGTGCAGTGACAAATTAGGGAACATTTGTTGTCACACTGGGAACTGGCTGTGACACTGCCATTTGCTTCAGGACATTATAACATCACACACGCATTAACACAGCTCCTGTGGCCCTACTGTACTATTAGGATTTTCCTCTAAGGTTTTCCACTGGAACCGAATGGGCTAACTGGCATTAAAGAATTTGACAAAAACACAAAACATAGCTGACACTGTTTTTCTTGCTTTTCTTCCCCTGAAACATACATGCATCATATTCAGACATCACATTTAATCCACTTTCATATACTTAAACACTGAGCTTGTCAACCCTAATGTAATGACACCTCAGCAGTACTCCTGCTGTTCCAACCTTTGAGCCACAAGATACAAACAGAGCTAATTGGGTCCTACTTATTTCCCCTGGCTTGAGTCTTGGAGTCATATTTTCAGATTTTTCTGTCCAGTACCAGAACTCTTTTTTCCCTAATTATTTTAAAGAAATCTGTAATACTATTGCATTCACACATGCCATGGGGAACTCTATATAAATTTACCAAGGATTATAGGACCTGTGACAGCCGTGAGAGATGCTAGAAATGCTGTTATGGGATCCACTGTTAAAGTCAGGAAAGTTCCACTGGTGATGAGGTCACTCTACCAGGGTCAAAGTCTGTGTTTTATGTTTTGATGCATTAATCCAATGTACTGAAATAAAACTAGAAGTGTCGGTACGGATTTAAGCTTAGGCAGCTGCCAGCAGAATTTGGCTCTTCATTAAAATTTGGCTCTTCTGTGTAGTGAACACTCTAAGGAAAATATTTTAAACTAGTTAGTGAAAGAACAAAAGCTTGGATAACTCTGCAGTTTCCTTAAACTGTGCCTGTGATGAGAAGGAAACCCCTCTTTCTTACAGACCTTCTGTAACTCAGAGTCACAAATGATTTATGTCTGGGCTCACTGATAACACCCAACTAGGAGCAGCTGGCTCCAAAAGGGACCTCTCACCAGCATCTCACTGTAAAGTGATTCAAGATTTTTGCAAGATAAGGGCTGAAGTGTGCAAAAGGAATCACTCAAAAGAGTCGGGCAAGGTAGCAGGAATAAAATATTGGACACAAGTTGCAGGAGAGACACAGAGGGAGATCTATTCCATATCCCAGGACAATGTATTTCCAGGGTGAGCACTCACTCCTTTCCAAGATGAGGAAAGGCAACGTGGAAGGAGGGTGGGCTGCACAGTGCCAGGTGCTCAGGATGGGGTGGCTGGTGGAATAAAGCTTCCATGTAGGGGTCCCTCCTGTAGAAGTTAATTAGGCAGTCGCTCCCTGAGTGCCGAGGTGGGTCTGTGGATATTTGTTTGGAGGAACATCCATGGTTTGATAACTTGTTCAAGTCCTGGGTGTACTTTGTTTTTTTCATCTGAAAGTAAAATCTTGGGACATTTTAGTTGAAAACAATGGTACCTCAGGGTTCAGGTAATATTCAGGTGGTTTCAGGCAACAAAGAGCATAAGAGACCGATTATTGTGACCATAAACAGCAGCCTTTGTAAGCAGTGCCAGATACAATGCAGTGATGCTGTAATATCTCTAGTAGTCCTAGCCTATCCTGTACTTCAGAACCAGAAGCAGAAAATATAACATCTTTGAAATCATAAACACAGACATAAAATAATGAAGATGGCTTTGATCAAGGAAGAAATCAAAACCATTTTCAGACAATACTGCCTAAGTTCAGGACTTGTTCCAACGCCTGCTTAAAGTGAGATTGTTGGTGAGATGTCCAATGACTTCAGGTAGCTTTGCTTCAGCTCACTGGAGCCCAGTTGCAGAAGGTGATGTAAGACCTAAATTCCCTTTTTGCTTAGTGGTGACATGAACCATCTGGGGCATTACTCAGCTCTGACGTGGGTGTCTTCAGTCATATTTTCCAGCCTAGCATCAATGAGCCCTATACAAGGGAAGAATTGTAACTCAGAATTGTTGGTGGGTTCCCACTGGTTTATTTCAATACATTTTCCATTCCATTTCTTTTATTAAGAGGAAGCTGAAGGACAAGTCCCTGATCCTGCTATCATGAACGCTCCATTGCAGCCAGTGCACCGTACACAGGCTTTGCTTACAGGGGTACAGGCAGGACCAGGGTCTTGTTACTGACTTAATTTCTAGCAGAGCAAACACCACAGGGTAGGATTTGATTTCTTAAATTGAATCAACTGTACCAACACAAATAAGATTGGATCTGCACATTAACTTGACAGCTAAGGGGAACCAGGGCCCTCTCCAGGACATCATAATATAAAATGCTGCATGAAGAGGGGTTAGAGTGTATTTCCCAATGGGTATAAAATAATACTTCCCTGAAACAGTGACCTTCCTGAGAAATCTCCCTTCTGTCCAGTCCTGGACAGTTTCAAACAGGCCTGTCTGCTGAAAAAATGCAGCTCTGATTGACTTATCTGCTTTGTCAAAAGGGCCACTACATGCTTTAGGCTTTTTGGAGCCTTAAAGCTCAAGCTAGATTTATATTCAGAAAAAGAAAAACAACCTTAATATGTGTACAATAACTAGAAGAGAATAGTATGATAAATATCTTTATTTTACCATTTTCAAATGGCTATTTCATTACATAAAAGGAAGTTTTTATTTTTATTTTTGGGGGTATATTGATATTCCAAATAAATTTTAACTTTTGGTTCAAAATAAAATCTGTCTCTGTGTCTTATTAACCTGTAACATCCATTTTTTTCTCTCTGCTGGCACCAAATCCATCTATTCAAAAAGAGAAGTGCTTCTCCAGATATGAGACTACAGCATGACTGCTGTGTCACTTCCCAGCAGATCCCTACCCAGTTCATATTTTTGTGCACCACACAGAAGTATCACTTGTTGTTTGTTTTTTTTTTTCTTTTTGTGTTCGTCACATGCATCCCTGTGGTGAGAGTGCATATCATACAGGTGCTTAAATGTCCTGACTGTACATGCTAACATTTTGGAAATCCTAATCTTTGCATCTGTGGTAAGAAACAGAATCCCTGTCCACCAGGGCACCATCTGTGCAGGGAGACCATGAGAGCAGAGCAGCACTTGCCAGTGAGCCCTGCCAGCGCTGTGCCGTCGCTGCCCTGCCGATGGCACTGGCTGCTCGGCAGTGTCTCTCACCAGCCATTTCCCGGCTAATCCCGTGCCTGTTGTTCCCTGAGCATCCCAGTTAGCTGTCCCTGTCCCTCTGCCGGCAGCACGGCTTGTGCTCAGACAAGCACCCCTGCTGAGTGATGGACACAGCCAGCTCTGCTCTGCACAGCAAGAGCAGCTCATGGCTGGTTTTGCTCCTGCTCTTTTGGAGTTAAGCTAAAGAAGGATGTAAAGGAAAAGCTTTGTTGCCCTATATACACAAATCAATGAAGTGACTGGGCATCTATTGCAGGACTAACCAAAATCTGAGGCAAGATCCAAAGTGAAAAATGTTTGGGCTGCATCATCACCCTGCTGACCCCTCACCACACTGTGCTGGCTTCCAGCCCCACAACAGCTTTCTGAGCAAAGACAGCAGAAGCTGCAGGCAGAGGGAGGAGGGTGAAGTGGAGCAGGGATACATGGGGATGTCAGAGACCCTGGTGACCTTCCTGAGGACTGGCTTGGGAATCAGCCCAAGGAGCAGTCTGAAAATTAAGCAGCAAGAAGAGGGAATTGCACATATGGACTGGGAAGTGCTGCCTACCATCTTCAGTATTACCACAGGGAGAGTGAAAGAGCAAATAATGTAGCAAAAGCAGATGGGTGTTTCCAAGGTAGGTGCAGCTCAATAGTTGGTTCAATAACCTAGCAGAAAAAACCAGGATGTGGGCAGTATAGGATTGCTTCAGGCTTATGGCAGAAACTAAATTTTCTTTCCTCCAGCTCTCTGTGATTCTGACAGGTACCTGTGACACTGTCTATGCCCCCAGCACAAAAGTCAGCTCTTCTTTTTAGTTTCTTCTGTCAAGCTGCTGTGGCTTGCTGTGAGCTTGTTCTTGAAAGTCCCCAGCAGAATTAGTCATCCTGACATCCCACTAAACATGGGCTGCTGCTTACCCAGGAAGATGATATCAGGATGAAAGAAATCCTGTCGTGCTTGTCCTTCAGCACTGAGTGGACACGCAGGCGTCCATCAGCACGTGGCTCCAGCACTGCTCTGTTTATTGCCATCCCAGCAAGAGGAAATATTTTCCTAAGCTGAGCACATGCAGGAGCCCAGCCACAGTGGAGGGGAGCCGTGGAGCTGTAGCTGATGCTTCCTGCCAGCCTGTGCAGGGAGTAGGGTACAGCCCCACCTTCAGCCATGCTCTCATGCACAGCAGCTGCCTTGAAGACAAAGCTGAAACACTTCCCAAAGTTCACGTGGAGTCCATACAAGCAAACACAGATTCTACAGCGATGCTGGACTTGGCCAAGAAGTTTCTTGAGTCTTTGCCACGTTGCCTAATGTCAAAATACTGAATAAACATTCTTCATCCATTCTCTTCCAAGTAGCTTGGTGACCTCTGTGCTCCCTCAGAGTGGTGTGCCCACAAAATCCCTGCCAGAACCCCCCACATAAACACCTTCAGCTGTGCCTGCTCTGCCACCTTCCAGCCCTTTGGAGGCCTGAGAACTTGTCAGGCCTTCAGCAAACCCTGGCTGCTGCTCTGTCAGAAGCTCACCAGAGAAGGCTTAAAAGGGGTTATTTATAATGACTTTCACAGCGATGGAGCAGGCTCTGTTGCCTAAATTACTGATCTGGGGGAGATAGATGAAGCCAGATGAATTCTGCTGGGGCACAGTGCTCTGTCTTGCCTCTCATCTACACTGCTCTTCTCTTCACATTTCTTCTCTGCTTTACACAGCCCCTGGTCCCACTCTTTCAAGGATTTTGACAGTCTGTCTGTTCAGCCCAGGCTGAAATCCATTGGTTTGCGTAACAGAGGAGGACTTTTCTGTCCACCTGCTCCAGTCCCCATCCCACTAATGCCAGCTGCAGTTTGCAATTCAATGCTCGAATCCTTTCTGCTGCTGTGGTCACTGTAATTCTTCATATTCTTCATGCATCACATCTCAGCTGCTGCCCCCCAGCACGGCTGGCACCTCCACAGGGTGGGTGATGAAGAAAATCTAACCCCACAAATGGCAAGAGGTGAAGTTACAATAAAGGAAACAGTAATAGAAAATACCGGTTTTTGAAGATTAGAATAATTTGCTTTTGCTGAAAGGACCTTAAAGGTCACATGTAAAGGATTTTTTTTTTGGTCAGTATTTTTTGCTTTAAAATTTTACTAGAAATGCCAGGGATCTGAGGTTTGTCCAATGCAATGTTGGCACTTGGATACAAATGGTGTCACTAGAACTGCTGAGAGCATTTAAACCCTTTTTCCTAAGTATTTGTTAGACAGACAGCAAAATACAGTTAACAAAGACTCTGCTGTTCACCTCTTCTGCTTTTCAGCTTTTCTTTCATCCATGTAAGGTAAACTTAGCCCACAGAGGCTGATGAGCATTAAGGGTATCTGTCTGTAGGACAGGTAAGATCACGGCTATTTGGGAGCATACTGCCTGCTTGGGAATGTTTTTCTGTTGTGTAAAGGAGTCTTTGTCTAGGGAGATAAAAGCTCTTCAGGCCTGTTATCACTTCAGAGCGATAACACTCATCACTTTTGCATTTCATGATGGCAACTCTGTACCATTTCAGTATTTAATTCACAGCTATGATGTCCATAGAGTTTTAGGCTGGAAGGATGTTAAATCACTTCAAGCACATCTCGTGAAACTGTCGCTTCAGGTGGAGTTTTGCCAGCCCCAAGCAGAGATGAACTCCTTTGTCCCACGTGCAATCTGCATGATGCAGGGATGGGGCTTGAACCCACACCCCGAAGCTGGAGAGAGCATCTGCAGGTGTGCTGGGCCTGGCATCCTGCAGCTGGGACATCCCCATCTCAGGGGGTCCCTGGGCCTGTCTGTGGGCAGTGGGTCTCCACAGAGGGGGTGCCAGTGCTCCCAGAGAGCTTGGAGAAGGTCTAGCCAGCCTTGGAGCACGGGCTGACCACAAGACTCGCGGTCTGTGGGCTACTCCTGGTGGGATTTCTGCTCCTTGGCTTGCCCCAAGCAGCTGCTGTTTTAGGTTGGCAGGAGAGGACCTTGGCCCAGCCATGCAGAGTGCCTGGAGCTGGTAGGTGCAGTTTGGGGGGGTGTGGCTGTTAGTGAAAGTCAACAAGGGTAGCACTAATAGCTTCACAGTGCTAATTTAAATCAGGACAAAACATACAGGAAACTTGGCTTCTGAAAAGCATCTGCTGTTTTAGCTGATGGAACATTCAAGAGAAAACTGGGAAAAAATCTCAAAGACTCCAGCTTAAGTTCCTGGTCTTATCTGAGGTCCTCTGTGAACTTCCACCCTGCTTTTGCAGCCAGCCATGTCAGTACAAAACCAGCCAGTGCAATACACCGTGTGAGCCAGGAGAAAAATTTGCATGAGCTAAAGAGTTTTAGGTATGAACTACACCCAGGGAACAAAATATTATTTCAGAATATCTGCTCCTATGCAATCTATGTCTCTTTGAGAGAACACCTTCGAGCTGCTATTTTCCCTGCTTTATCCCAGACTTGTTTGAATTAAATCAGGACGCCTGTTCCTTCAAGCAAAAGAAGAACACAAGAAATGAGATGTGGCAGCTGGCCAGGACCATTGCATGCATGTATAATGTTGGTGGCTTGTATGGATCTGCATCCAGAGGCTGGGAACACCTGGCTTGCTCAGTGTGAGGAAACCATGCAGAAATCCCAAACAGACAACTACCATGGGCTTACACAGCCTTGGCACTGGGTTGCTCTCTTCCATGCAGCTGTAAGCACTTCTGACCTTCCTTTCACTAAATTGCCCATCTCTGGTGCCGTGGGAGGTGGTGGGCAACAGGTAGCAGCACTCAGGGGCTGCTCACTTCTTGCACTGCCTTGACAAAATACTTCTCACTCCCTGCTCTGCCACCCCATGGTGTGCCCTCAGTCTGTGCATCAGTAAACGAGGCAAAGGGCTTTTCCCTGAGCAAAGGAAATTATTCATTTCTAGCAGGGGAGGAGGTAGCTGCTGTTTTAAGGCTGTGTACTGTCCTGGAGGGCAGCAGAAATGCCACTGGCAGGTCCTGCATGCTGCCCATGGGACTGGTGTGGGCTCAGGCCACCACACAAAATGGCATGGCTCAGAGAGAGCAAACTTGGCTAGGCAAGACTGCATGGCAGCCTCAGGAACAAAGACATCTCTGTCTTCTAAAATCATACAACACCACAGGGAGGATGGAGTGAAGGAGGCAGCAAAAACTGGACAACAAAAAGGCTCCTTTCCCTTCCACCTCCCATAGTAGGGTAATGCTAATGAACTTGAGGGTCTTAGGTTGGAAAATAAAAGCACTTAACTTCTAAAAAATTAACTTCAGATGTAAAACAGAAAGAAAAAGTTGCTGGTATTTGAAAGGGGACAAACTGGTTGTCATCATTATCCTGCCAGACTTCCCCAAGCCTGTCTTTTTTATAACTACAGATACTGCACATCTGACAAAAAGCCTCTGCCACAGCTTGGCAATCCAGGACATGCTGTGATGTCTCTGGTACATCAGCACAGCCAGAGCCACCTGCTCACCCCTGAGTCCCAGAGAGGCTGAGCAGCCCCTGAGCTGGGCTCTCTGCCTGCCCAGGCCTGGTGGATGTGCATCACTCCTTGGCAGGGAGAGCTCTCCACTCTTTTAAAGAAGTGAACTTCAACCATGTACAGCTTCAGTAAGCCCAGACTATACAGAGTGTCTCTGGAAAATTCAGTTGCTCTCAACTCTGTGGAATCTTTTTATTTCATTTTTCTTTTTTTTTTTTTCTTTTTTT
>VZRH01004421.1:155360-167868 GCA_013397555.1 Urocynchramus pylzowi
AATTTCTTTTCTTCCAACTTTTTGGAATTTTTTTTTTTTTTTTTTTTTTTTTTTTTTTTTTTTTTTTTTTCCCAAGAGGAACCAGGAGCTAACTTTGCTGATCAAATTCTGTAGAAATCTAGAAAACTCATCAAAAGTATTTGTGCATTTATATATATAAAACACCAATATTTTAACTGCAAAGGTCTCATAGGTGAATATTTGATGTATAGAACTTCCTGGAGTCATTTTCTTAAAAAGCAGCAACTGAGTTTATTCTTAAAATCAGGAGATTTTTAAAAAGAACATATAACTTTCATTATAATTGACAGCTCACTGCTTGAAAGTATCCCATGCAAACTTTGAACTTGCAGTGTTACAAGCAGTGCTGTGAAATGGCAACCAACTATAAAGCAAGTGTAGAGAATACAGTTTTGTTCCTGATTCTGTCTTCAAAAAGGACTTGTATAACTCTGTATGCAGCATGCACTTGCCAGTCCTTCATTAATTCATTCTTTAGTGGGAAAGTTCTCAGCAGTCACATCCCCACAGTGCTGGCCAGCTGCCTGCAGAGTGAAGTGTGTATGTCAGACACCAACAAGTTGGTAATTCTGCAGCTGACACTTTTTAATTTTGAAATTAAGCAATAATGCTTGAAGCAAACTGTTCTTTACTTGTACTGATAAGCTTAATCCTTCAGTATGGCAGGCACTCTGGGTTTAAGATCTGTAATGCAGTTTTGTGGAACTTTTTTTTTTTGTTAATTCTTACCTGCTGTAATTCTACACACAGCCTCCTTGTTCCTGATTCATCCCCTTCTGAGTTGGAGTGAAGCACACAGGTTACCTCTGCTTTGAGTCCACTATGAGCAAATCCTTCTCCTTGTGTAGTTCCTCTCTAACACACTGGCAAGCCTAAAAGAGGAGAAAAGAGGGAAAGGACATGAATTATCTTTCCAGAATGATGCCCGGTCAAAGAGTCACTTTAACTCACCACACATCTGAGGAGACACTCACAGCCACTTTCTGCTACCAATGCCAGGACTGCCAAAAGCTCAGGATGCCTGGGCACTTGTGTCCTCTCTGCTGCAAGAGTTAGAAAATGTGAGCCTCAGGTGTGCCCATGAGCAAACCACAGAAATGGAAGCACTAAGAATCACAACAAGGAAAGGCTTTGCACATGCAGTAGCCTACAGAGATGTGACAGTGGTATTGTGGTGTACTGAACCAGTTCCTTTACCAAACTCTCCATTTGGGATCATTTGTATCCATTGCTTAATGACTGACTGCTTGGTGAGATGCCTGTAAGTGCTTGTGGCTGGTCAGTTGTGAACCTGCTGTTAGTTTACTTTTGTTGAGAAGTTCTTTTCTTTCTATTTCTCCCCTGATAACAATGGGCTTAAGTGCATCTACTGATGAGCACTCAGCTTATGTGCTCATTGATGGTCCTGTTTGTGTACTGAACCCAATCTTTACCCTCTCAATCAGTGCTAATTAGACAGGTAAAACTTCTATTTTTTACTGAGATTGCCTAGATAAGGCAGACACTATCTGGGTAATGCAGTAGTAGTCATTCTACATGTCTCTAGAGTTTAAGCTACTTATTTAACTTCCACAAAAAGTTCTGGTCAGGTATCTACAAGATACTTCTTTGTTTTATCATTTGTTACTCTTTTGATTGGCATGCTCCAATTAGATGCCTTTCTCTGGTTCCAAAAAGTAAGATAATATTATCCACCACCTTTCAAAATTCTTTACAAGAGCTGCAAACATGAAAATTCCAGGCCTGCTTGCTATTTGGTTGAGCTGTTCCATAGCAATAGTCATGAATTGTGCAAGAAGAATACAAATAGTTCTTCTTGAATTCACAAAGACTATTTATGCTGTTGGGCAATATATACCTTACAGGGATTACAGCTCTGTAGAGGGTGGAACAGTTAGAATAAAAAAATCAAGTTACACTATAGATCTTTAATTTTAGAAAGTAGCATTCAGTAAAGAATGACTCATCAGTCTTTCTTTATGTCCACATTTACAGCTTGAGTTGAATACTGCTATAATTAAATGGGAAAGCTTCCAAAACAAATATAAAGAAAGATCCAGACAAACATATTTTTGTATTTTAGGTAAAGTTAATCTCTCCATTGGTCATGTCAATGGTAGAGTGGGAGCCAGTATTTTTCTTAAAAATAAATCTTTCACCAGCAGGACTGTTATGAATTCTATGCTTTTGGGTAATTATTGCCACAGGACCCTTGAACCTTGCAAACATTTTCAAAGACACAAAATGAAAATCTTGATGTCATAATTAGAGGGCAGGGGATTTGTGTGACCTACTCTCTAGGCATGAACCATCTTTTAACAAAGTTCTTGGCACTCATTACTTTACTCATGTTTCACATGGCTACAAATGCCCTCACTTAGCCTGACAGCTCTCCTTTTAGAGAGGAGTTAGAAGATGTGCTTGAAGAACCTCTCCTGATTTATGAGAGGCCATGCTGGTGTTACCAGTCTCTGCTCTGCAGTACAAAATCACCCCAGGTGCACTGTCCACCTGCAGAGACCCTCTACTGCTCTGCCTTTCTCTGTGTCTTCCAGTCCTCCCAAAGATGGGATTTGAGGGTCAAAGGCACTGTGTCTGTTGCAGTCTGCCTGTTCACAGGCTTAGCCAAGAGGACAGTGAGTGCTGTGATGGCCTGTGATGCTACATTTGGATTGCACCTGGCTGACCAGTGACTGTTGCTCTTCACAAGTTCCTTCTCTCCAGAGACTGTATTTTGAGGGATGAGAGATTATTTACCTTCCTTCTACTAGCTGGACCTGGAAAATATAAAATAACTTTTTTTTTACCTTAAAAATTTCTGGAATCTGCCATTTCAGGAAAAATACTTCCCAGCTTTCATCACAAGCTTGGATCCTAAGCTAGCAGGTTTTCAACACTCTCAGCTTAGTTTTGTTCTTGTGGTAACTCTTCTTCCCCTTCCTCTGGCACCAGGATTTAAAAGAAACTTAGAAAAACTTATCTTTGTTTAAAATTCAAGGAAAAACTGTCTCTACTTGGAACAAACTTTATTCCCATGAAGGAAGCCATCAAGTAGTTCCTGGGATTCCCTTGTCAAAAGAGAGCATGACTGGGTGATCAGCTAACCAGAGGGGTGACAGATCTGTAGACAAAGGACTCACTTCAAACACTAAGTATGTGGAAGAAGTTGGCCTCCAAGACTTTTTTTTTTCCCTGAGTTACTTTCCAACTGAGAAATACCATGCCCTTCCCAGCTTCAGCTTCCTTTTTGGCACACAGCATGGAGGTGCAACCTCTGTGCCAGCCTTCCATCATCAGTTGGCAGCACATGGATTGTGTCGACCTGGATGAGCAGGTCAACACGAGTATGTGCCTTGGTGCTTGGAAAGCTTTGCTTCTGGGTGCTCTGCCTGCAAGCAGAGCCTGTGTCACTGCCTGTGTCACCCAGTCCCTGGGCAGGGAGGGCAGGAGCAGCAGCAGCAGCAGCTGGGCATTTTCTTCCCGTGGGGGTTGCCGTGGGCTGGAGCAGCAGCCCTTGGTTTTATCAGACAGTACTTTTTCTCCCTAGAAATACATTTTGCTACTAAACTCCAGGCTAAAAGCAGAGAACACCAATGCTAAAATCAGTGTGCCTAGGCTTTTGCTATTGCAGCTCAGGAGGAGAGGAAGTGAGTACTCCAGCCAAGCTCTGGAGGTGGTTGCTGTGGAGGAGTCAGGAGGCCAGGGTTTGCAGATAGAGAGGGAAAGTGAGTAGCTTGGGCAGGCCAGCCTGCAAGGGGAGACCAAGCAAGCCCATGCAGAAGCCTCTGAAGTTGGTATCAAATGGGCTTTAGTTTGCCTGCCCTGATGTAAATTCTTGTTCTGTCTCATCATACTCAGTTACAGGGTGGAGGAAAGAAGACTTCCTCAGGATCTGGAAAGGGTTTGTTGTATGTTTGCATTTGTACAAAGTTTCAAGCAGGCAAAGGGATATTAATGTGAAAAGTCAGCCCTGATGGAAGAAAATATGGATACTTCCTGGGAGTACAGCAGGGAAAAAGGAGTGTTTTCTCTCATATGTTCCTTTTCTTCTTTTCTTCTTTTACCTGAGGTTTTCTGCATAGAATCTGAAGGAAAGGAAAAGAAACAACTTTCCACCAGGACTGTGTTTTGGTGAAGCTGACCTGTGAGGGTGTGGGTGAGATGTAATTTTGAGCATGTGTCCACCACGCAGCCATGGCTCCCTGTGACCCACGAGCAAAGCTCGCTGTAAGCTGTGTGCAGAAACTGGGAGAGAAAATGACTGGCAGGGAACCTGACTGCTTAGTGCTGCATAGCTTCCAGGGGAAAAATACCTGTTTGACAACCCCCTCAGTCACTCTAATAAGGGGAAAAACCTCCAGTTCCCAAAAACTCCTGCTTTCTAAATAAGAGAGCTGAGATCAGGCAGGAACTAGGAAGTGACTGCAAATGAGTAAATAAAAAATATCTGTGCCAAGACATATGTCATGGGAAGAAAGTGAATGTCTCTGGGGCTTTCTTTAATCATCCACATAGGTAGCCCTCAAGAGGAGCACAGGGGACATTTCAAGAGAGAAGGAATCTTTTTTTTACTCTGCCATGGAAATTAAAAATGAAAACCAGTGGATGGTATATGCTGCAGTTCTGGACTCCTGCCTTACACAGCCTGGTGGGCACCTGAAGGCTCTCCCCAAGAAAGGTGAGAAGTACCCATCTGAGCTGCAGTGCAGCCACAGCCCTGCTCTGTTATAGCAGCACTGTCAGTCATGCCATGTCTGACCTGTCTGAAATGCAAAAGAAACCACAAAAGTAATTTGGATACTCCGTGGGACACCAGCCTGAGTGTAGAGATCCTGCTAAAAGTAATGTGGGTCTGAAAAGTGACAGCTGCTCTGTTTTTGTTTTCCACAAGTGCAAGACTCCTGAATTTACAAATCAGGCTACTTCACTACCTAGTAAAACATTAGTCCCTTGAATAAAAATTTACAGCCTTCAAATGAAAAAAAAAAGTCATATTATTCCTCCTGTCTGCAGATTTCTCTTAATGGAGTTTTCAGATATTCTGCTGGAAAAAAATGGCTAACTAAACTGATTTCCCTCTCTAAATCCTCATGTAACAGTACAAGGTGACAAGCACTGAACATGACAAATTCAGAGAACAGAACCAGGTAAGGGCTGGCTCAGTGCTCGTTGTCCCACAGTTTCCCTAAGCCCTTTTGATTTCCATTCTTTTACACACATTAACTAGCTGCTTCCTGCTGGCTAGTATAATTTGTTTCTGGAAAACCAGAAAGAATTTGCAATGGAGAGGCTCACTCAGTAGCCTGGTGGATCTGGTTTTACTGTGTAAATGGCCATAGTTCACATTCCTGCTCCCATTAAAATATTTTGTATATGAAAGGGAATGCAGGAGCTGTGAAGAAAACCTGCTCTGTTCACTGTCTCTTCAATTAGTAGACCTTGTCTGATTGATGAACAGATGATAAGAGATGCCTTCCCTTATCAATCCTGATATAAATCAGGCAGAGCAGGGTGTGGGAGCAGCATTTCCCACACCTTTGGGAAAGCCCTGCCCAACAGCCACGCTCTCACCCTGCTCAGTCACACCAACAGCCCTGTGTTGCCTTTCTTTGACAGATGGATCAGACAGCTGGGAGTACCAGCAATTCCTCTCTGCTGGTGCCCCTGAGGAGCTGGATCACCTGGCAGAGATCTGGCATGGGAAGCATCCCTGGAGCTGTCCCAGCCAGCATCCTCGGCCCATTAAGGAAAAGGGCAGTAGGACATGGAAAAACTGTGGCCTGCTTGCCCATAAGGGGATGGATAAAACCATTCTCCAGAGACAAACATGGCTCTTGATTTCTTTGGCAGCATTCAGAGCACCAGAGGGACAACTGCAAGCCAAGGTAACCAGTATCAGCTTAGAGCTGGCAGCAGGGTAAAGCGTTCTCAGGTGTGTCAGTCAGGTCCCTCCATGACTCCTTCTGAATCTGTGCATTTCAGAGGCACATCCTCACTCCCACCTGCTGTCCCTTTCCTCCTAGCTGCCTTCTCACTCCTCCTACCCATGGGCCCAAGCAGAGCAGGGGATGATTGCACGTGGATGGCAGATGGGCCAACCCAGCAGTTCTCTCCTTTCGTCAGATGCATGAGACCACATTTCAGACATCACTTGTGCTTTTGAGTTAATCTTCCAAACCTACAAACTATGAACTAGCCCCAGGGTTTTCTCTGCATTAAATGTGGTGTTTATGTGATTTGGGGGAATGTTTGACAGAGTAGGAAGTGTTCACAAAAATAATACTGGCCAGCCAGAAAGTCAGTGGGGAGCTACTTACTCAATGCAAATTGGCAAAGATGGCAGCACCCCCCTGAGAAGACTCAGAAGATTAAATTGAGGCAAAAAGCTAATCTTGTTTCCATTCTCTTAGGACTAAGTGCTCCAGTGTCACTTTCTCTCTTAAGAAAATTTTAAAGACTTCCTGATATTTCATTGATCAATGTCACAGCTGTTAATAAGGCCTTGTGAAACTCTGTCCTTGCAGGAGCCACCCAGAAAGTCAGCAGCCCAAAGGGACAGAATAGCCCTTAAGAAATGGTGAAGACAGAAGTGGTCTAATCCTCTGGGACTGTAATCCTGCACAGCCAGTGAGGAGACAGATGCACTGAGACTGGAATAAAAGTGGGGATGGGCAGTGTGAGGAGCAAACAGAGGCTCTGACTAGAACTTGGCCTCCAAGCGAGCATGAGTTCATCTCACAGCAGGGAACCAACTAGCACAAATTGCTCTCCTGTGTTTCCATTGCTTTCCATAGCAGAGGTGAGCAGTTATGCAATGATGTAAGGAATTTTAGCAGGATTAAGTAATTTTTTTTCTGAATTGAGAGAGTGATCTTTGATCTTTCCCTCTGCAGAAAGGATCTGTACAAGCATGGTGAGCACGTGGACTAGCATGAATGGCTTGCATTGCTGTTAGGCAATACATCAGCCAGGAGACCAACCTCCTCAGAAGTTAAACAATTTCTGCAGGTCTATGCTTTGCCACCAGAAGAACTGTCAGTATCAATTTTTTTTGCTTCAACTCACAAAGCCAGGAGACCTTTCAGTATTTTCTTTCCTTCTCATTTTCCTTCTTCTCCTTTCTGAGGAGCCTTTGTTTGTCTCACACATCTTGCAATGTTGTTAAGGCCAGAACAAAGCAGTGCAAATCAATAATTTCTTCATCTTTAATGAGGTGATCAAAGAAAGAATGAACATACACAATCAAAGCAAAGTGGCTGCTCAGAGCTTTCAACAAGACAGACTCTTGTTTGGGAATAGAAGGCACTCTTTTTCTTTCTTATGATGCAGTTACTTATTTTCCAGTAATCTGACATAAAGTATATTGAAGCAAATATATCTTTCCAAGCAGCCTGACTACCACAGGGATTTTTAACAGCTACACTAAAAAAAAACTAAAGCACTGTATTATTGATCCAAAAAAATTGCTTTAAATGGCAATGCTAAAAACTGTCAAAAGAATCCTTATTCCATGACAATTCACTCAATTGCAGTTTGGACTGTAACAATCTTGCCAACAGAGAAAGATCAAAGAGCATCACTAGAATGAAATTCACAGCATTAACTACAGTATCTATGTGTAAAACACAGCAAATTAGATGGTTTGTTATCCTTTTATTTTTAATCCAGAGTGAAAGAGTGAAAAAGAGGAGGAGATCTGACTCCTAGGCCTATGCACTCCCCTGCTATTACTCCTAGCAGATGGATATTGCAGCACACTGCTGGGGGAGTTTGGTGGGTAATGGGGGCTTCAGTTTTAATCCAGCCAGGCAGCACACAGCAACACCACACTGCAGGGCTGCACCAGAGCCAGCTCAGCCAGGCTCTGGGCATGTATTCCTCTGTTCTTTCTCTGCCAGTGTCTTTGCTCTCAGTGCCAGGCTGGGGGGATTGATCAGAAGGGTTTTTCTGGCCCGAGGCACACCCTGCCCACAACACCTTGAGGTGCTGAAGATGCCTCGTGCCTGCATTGAAGCAGCATTTGCAAGCCTCATCTAAGATGTAGGGCTGGTTGGGCTTTGCTACAAGGTTGTCAGGTCTTTAGTTGCCTAAATGTAGGCTGTCTGGTTTTACATAAAACTTTGAGGGTAGGTCATTCTCACAGTTGCATCCTTTCAACACATTTTTTTTTTTACCCCTTGTCAGCACACCAAGACATAACACAGCCTGAGCTCTTCTCTTAATTCACTGTATAATTTTTCCCTTAGAGTATCAAACCACAAAAACAGCTTATAGGAAATCTTGGCAAAGTTATTCCCATTTGTCCAAAGGCAGTCACTACTCAGTGTGATAAAGAGCAAACAAGGATCAGTGGTTTGCTGCTCTCCCTAGGTTACAAATTGACTCTGCATGAGTAACTATTTATGTATCAGCTGAGATTTGATTTTTTTTTTTATATAGTGATCCACTTCCTTTAGTTCTTTACAAATTTGTTCTGGGGATAGGCAGAAATTTTCAGGGGTAGCAATAACTTTTAATATTCCAGTGTCTTTCAGTGAAAATTATTGGGCACAGCAGAACATCTTGTTCCATGCTCTCAAGTAATTTCAAAACTTTGTGAAATATCACTCACAGAGCTTTTTCTGAAGCATGCAAACCACAGAGCCTCTCCTCCTCTGGAGGAAAATAAACCCGTTTTCAGACACAAACACACACATATATGCAAGTTGCCATTTGGCTATTCATTTCATGGCATGTACAAAGGCTTTGGGGGGGACATTTTTCTCCACTCACACTCATAAGCTAAAATGAAATCATGTTTCTTGATCAGACTCCTCATTCTTCATAAATCAGAAAGCCCCACAGTTTCAGTGGTACTGGTTGGCAAATCCACCATTTTGAGGAAGGTCAGTCAGAAAGTTTTGCTCTAAAACGGATGTGTGGCTTGACTTTTGGGGCTCATCTATAATATTTCAAAGCATCCACTGACTGAGTGGAGGATTTACAGCTCACACTGTCTCCAGGTGAGAGATAGGGAAAAGGAGATTAGTACTGCAGTGTGTACTGCAGGCAAGGCTGTGGTGTGGTGCTTCCATCATGGGAAGTATTGAAGAATGTATTAGGAAGATACAATATGATAATAGAATACAATATTTCTAAAAAGGTAGTTGTTCTTATCCTGGAGCAGAAAGAATCAGGCAAGCTACTGGATTTCTTTTCAGCCCTGTTCTGCTTTGATTTTTATTGCAACCCTCAATGGGTTTTCCTCAATTATTTTTTCCAAGCTAGAAATGTACAAAGTATTTGCTAAGAAACATAAAACTCACAATTACCAAGTTGTATGGTCAGTAGTAAAGCTGTAAGAGTTCACTTTCTAAACAGGAACAGATGGGTTTTATTCCAGAGGATTATGTATGACCAAGAAAGTGTACTTAACTTGCAGAAAAAGGCCAAAAGAAGTCCTCAAGCAGCTACTAGTCAAAATGGTATTAAAAGCATAATCAATCTTTCTGTCATATACAGCAAATTATAGAAAAACTGTAACTCTCTAAAAATCAACTGGTATTTTTCCAGTGGTCACCCTTGGCCAGTGATGGTGGCAGAATTCACATGGATTTTCAATAGCAAGGACTGGGGCTTAGTGGCCATAAATAAGACCATAAGTTTTGTTTATTCACTGAGGCCATGCTTGCACAAATGACCAATTTTTATTTCATGGGGGTTTAATTTTCCATGTGTAGGAGTCTAACTTAACAATCAAACAAGACATGTCAGAGCCACAAATGGAGCTTTTGCTTTGTTATAAAGGGTCAATTCTAGGTGCTGCATGAATGTAATTCTAAAACATTTTGCAGTTTTTTATAATGACTTTTTCCAAGATCATATCACTGCTCCTACTTTTCATCAGTGTGAGCATATTTTATAGCAATTTTTGAAACATCCTATGACAGGAAGGGTGAAGTGACGACAGGGGAGTATTTTGGTAACAGACATAACAACACTGCACCAGGTGAGGGGTCCAGGCACAAATAAAAAAGGAGAGAGTCTCCTGCACGGCAAATCTAATGCTGTAATCCCATGCCTGTGTTTACGTAGGAGATAGCGTAAGTGGATTCTGGCCAGATGCTGTCTCCAGCTGCAGGAGCACTCGCACCTGCGTGTTGGGAGCGGCACATCCCGGGCTGCCTCTCCTCTGTGTAAAAGCCCCCTCTGCTGGACCAGCCCGACATGGAAAAAAAGCAACATTAAACCAGCAGATCATCCCACCTGCTCCCTAAACACGGACAAGTCAGCAAAGCAATTCTCCATCAGCTGTCCCTTCTATCAGGAGCCCTTTCCCTGACTGATGCCATGCGAGTCACAGGAGTGATTTTCTAAAATACAGTGCTCTTGGACGAACACACACCTTACCTGTCCCACATGTGAGGTGCACAGAAGGCCTTTTGTCCCAAGCATGGAAGACTCCTGAGCTTCAGGCTGCTTCCTGATACCCTGTCGAGGCTGTTCTTACCTGGTGGAGGGCAGTGCCATTCCCCAAGAGATGCTTTGTGCTGCCAATCCTTTCATCTTTATGGAGAGGGTCCTCTTAGAACTGAGGAATGTCTAAACTGGGAGAGATGTCAGAAGGTTGGAGAGTGAAACCAAAGATTCCCAGTGAGTTGAGCAGGCTGCTCTGACACCTTGAAGTCACTCGGCATCAGAGAAGTCCTGGAGGAAAAGTAAAGATTTCTATTTTCCTGAACATGGTGTTAAAGAGTTATTTACTCTGTTCAGAGAGAGCAACAAAGAAATGAAAGTGTCTCACTCCAGCTCCCCTGCTCTAATTTAGCTGGCTGTTGTCTGTGTCCCCTTCACTCATGAGCTACTGGAGACAAAGGAACTCCACAGCTACCTTTGATATATTCTCATGACTATCTGATCCTTTGGACCAACACCATCACTACAAGCTGTCGACCTTCAGCTTGATCTTGGCTCCAACAAAAGCTTCCCAACTGCTCCTTCTCCTTATTATTGCCATGCCCAATATTGGAGCTGCACCCAGGGATGACCCTGTCCAGGGTCAATAATGCATTAGGACATCAGTCAATATGGCTTCTGTCAATGAGCTGCTGTCTACAGCAGGAGTGCCCTTTACCATGTAGGAAGCTGAAGAGCTGTGGGTGCTTGCTGGACAAAACTGGGTGCTGTTACCACCTTACTTCATAATAAACCAAGTTATGTTGTGTTGTCAGTGTGGATTTTCCTGCCAGGCACTTCTGCTTAAGCAGTTAACAATGGCACAAATCTGTGGGTTCAGCATCTAGGCTGGTCATGACAGAGTAATTTACACAACCTATGTGGGGTTCTTTCTGGTGTCTGGTGACAGGGGTTTCAAGTTTCAGAACTAACAAAATGGATTATCTTCACCATGTGGTGTTTTATAACACATGCTGAAAATGACATTTAACACAAGCTTGTAAGTGAGAGGCAGTGATGCAGCCACTCACCCTGCCTTGATGGAGACTAAACATGACAGCAACTCAAATAAACACAGGGACTATCATTGGTTTGCAATGAATCTCTCTCACACGTGGCTTGCTGGAGCTGTGTGACAGCATCTCACAAAGACAAAAGAGAAAGCATCCCCAGTGAGCAGAGGGAAGAACTGGAGGGGAAAGGTCCACAAACCACTGAGAGGTGAGAGTAAAAAGAAGATGAAACATGTGACTGAGGAGAAAGGAGCCCTGTAATTTTGTGAGGACTCAAGTGAAAAGCATGTGAGCCAAGATACTCAAGGAAAGGCTCACAATTAAATTTTTGCAAGAGGAGTAATTAGTAGAGCAATAAATGTAACCAACATTTTCAGTGCAGATAAAAATGGCAGAGGCATTAAGAGGTGGTAGAAGAGAGAGACATAAGTGTGTGGAAGAGGTGGCATAGTTTCATGGAAGAGTATCACAGGGCTGGAGAAGGAGCAGTCCATAAAGCTATCCAAACTACTCACTGTGAATCGGCACACCTGGAAAGCAATGAAAATAAATAATGTTAATTTCTTTTGGAAAACACATTTTAAATCAGTGTATTAATCTGAGCCCCCAAATGACTTATTTTCTGGAACATGTGTTCCATGTGGGCAAACTGTGAGATAACAAGACTCACCTTCCTGCCTCAAACATGCTTCTGTCATAGTACATTCTCTTTCTGATTCCACCACCTGTAAAATGAGAATGGTAGTACTATCCTGCTCCATCAGACCTTCTCAAAGATAGATACTCTGATATTGCAAGGGCTCAGGTACAGTGGTGTCCTGAAAGAGATGAACACAGAGCAGTCTTAGCCTTCTGCTCCAGACATGAATATCCTACCCCTCTGAGCCAAAATAAGAGGCAGTGTTTTCTGCTTTGGTGTTGTAGTCACAGTCTGTCCCTGATGGCCAATGTTTGAACTCATGTGGAAATCAAACAGATCAGTAAAACCCACTTCAAAGTTTACTTTTAAAGTTCAACAAATTTTTGACAAAAAAAAAAAA
>VZRH01004421.1:167911-233800 GCA_013397555.1 Urocynchramus pylzowi
AAAAAAAAAAAAAAAAAGAAACCAAAAAACAAAACCAAAACAAAACAAAACAAAACAAAACCAAAAAACACCACAAATCTTGGTCAGCAGTGTTAGCTAATACAATATTTCCAAAGTTTCCTCTTTCAATCTCTTGAAACAGGAGACAATAGAAATATCTGGCAGAAGAGGGTATGACCAAGGCTTTCCAACATATCTCCTTGGCATTCAGAGGTTTTGCTAAGGTCTGAAACAGTGCAGTTAACTTTACCCTTTTATCTTATCCATCTCCCTATGGACTCCACTAATTTGGCTCTTCCAACCCCTCCAAGCAATTCCTTGCTTGGACCAAGGTTGTGTCAAAGGGATCTCATCCCTAGTCATCATCTCAATTCAGCCGTGTGGAAATGGCTCTTTTTCATTTCTGTGCTTCCCCCTACTTGAAGTTTAAACCTCCCAGTTACAGCTCTGTGTAATTTTTGATCAGTTTACATTTTCTCTTTCATCTACAACTGGAGCTGGAAAAACTAATTCTCAACAAATAACACATCCCATGATGTAAGAGTCTCTTTCCATCTGCAGAATATCTGAGACCAAATGTAATTTTCTCAAATGTATTTTGTTTTCTACAACTGCCAAAAGAATTATTTTGTTCTGTAAAACTCTAGTTGCAAACACCATTCTGCAAACTTCTATGCAACTGTTTAATTTACCAATTGCTTCAATAAGTTAATTCATAATTATCTACTGAGTCAGAGTGCAAAGAAATACTTAATGTTCCAGACTGAGGTTTGCTCAGCTGTTATTGGCCATTTTTGGGACTGCTTCCAGCCCTTGGCTGAGAGAGCAAAAGTAACTGTGTAGCTTATATGTGTTTCTGTTTCACTGAATACTTTTGCACTTAGAGTTTGAATGTAGCTCCTCTCAGGTATTCCAGATAAAGTTTTGTACCAGAGAACAGACAAAACGAGACATAAAGTAGCTGCCAAAATTCACTCAAATGTTAATTCACAGCAAACACATTTTTGCAATACTGACTTTCAAGCATACTCCTATGCACCCTCAAGGAGCAACAAGGAGTCCCATAGATAGTGCTAAGGTCAAAAGCTTTATGGTTAAATTACAGTGTTTATGGCCCCCCTCCTTCAGAGAGAATAGGAAGGCTTGTTAACAGGTTCATAAATCCAGGTGTAAAGATTAACCCAGTCATCCAGGCCTGGGATATATATGAATGTATATGTTTTTGGAAGATGGTAAATAACAACATTAGTGTTTACTGTTATGTGCTGAATGCAAATTGGAGCCATCTTTTCCCTTTATATTACAACATATATAATAAATCCTGAAAAGCTATCAGCATTCTTCTACAGCATGCTTCAAAAGAGCTTTTATCCTTCTGGGTCAGGTTGAACAGTTCCTGGATTCCTGATTATACTGAGTGGTGAGCAAAACTAACACATGAAGAAACCAGCTCTCTGTGTAAGCTTGCTGCAGAACTTGCCTTCACCCTTATCTGAAGTGGCAGCCCCTCCGGGTATGCACTCCTTACTGCCCTTCATTTAAATGCTACAGCTTCCTTTCTTTAAATGCACTTATTTTGAACAGAAGACTAAACAGCTGTTATATCCTAATTTAATCCATGTAAAACCTCTCATCTAAAAGGGATGGACAATAAAATGAAAGGAGATGTTAACACTGAGTACAAATGCCTATAACCAGACTCCAGCACACAATTATCTTACAAATAAAAACTGCATGACAAGCCTCCAATGGAGTTTAGAGCCTCGTTCCTGATCTTTCTGCAAGATACTCTGAAAACCAGAGACACTGAACCCCCTGACAATTTAAAGCTTCTTTTATCAGAGTTACAGTTAACTTCTGGTTGTCATTGGACAGATTACCCAGGTTGCAGCTCAGTGGGCTCCTGCTTTCCTGGAAAAGTTCTTTGGCTACCACACAGAGCCCAGCACAAATCTTCAGCTTTTCCTGCAGGAAAAAGAACTTCTTTCTAAATCAAACTCTCCAATTCCCTTTTTTTTTTTTTTTTCCAGTTACACATTTCTGTACAGAAATTAAATCAGTTCTTTATCTCTTTACATTCATGCTTGCCATATTAAAACAATAGTTATTGTTCCTATTCCTTAAATGCATATTTTGTGAAACTTCTTCCCAACTGATAGTTTGGGGAGAATATAAAGCAAAGCAATGTACTGCAGATACTTCCTTTCCCAAAAAGGGAAAATAAAATGCTGGAATCCCCTAACATATTCAATGCTGTTGCTATGCATTTTCTCTACTATATAGTCATTATTGTCTAATTCTCCCAACCTATCCCCAAAAAGGTTCGATATAAGCTTTAGGAGAAACATTAAACAGGTTTTTAAGTACATACAAATTGGTTCACATCTTTGTTTAGTGGCACTGTAAGGCAGCGGTACAGGCTGGGCTTTTAATAATATCTTATTTTACAGCTCCAAAGGAAATGTAAGTTCCCTGGGTTGGCAACTTGTACTTGTGCATTTTGACATGATAGTTGTCATTACCAGGAACTGGGAAAGGTGAAAGTGAAATAAGGGACAAAACTGTGTGTAGTGTAAAGACAATGAGGAACTCACCTGAGATGCCCCAGCTTTTGTGATGATCCAACCATCTGCTGCCTTGGCACAAAGTTCCTCATGCTCAAGCTGTCTACCAGGAGCTAGAAAACAAATAGACATCATCTCAACAACAGTAGTTTACAAACTATTTTCCTTCTGATTCCTCACATGGAAAACCACCTGCTGGAAGAGAGCCTGTACCATTCCCTTGCCCAGCAGCTCCCACAGGCTGTGATCCTGCCCCAGGCAGCTCCCTCGTACACTTCCAGAAGTTGAAAAGAGTTGGAGACCAGGAGGGCTCCACCTGGATTCAGGGAGCTGCTGTTGAACTGACTTTGCTCATGATGCTCTCTGGCACAGGTGCCCCTGGCACGGTCCAGGTCGTGTTGTCCTGGTGATTCGTGCAGGGACCCGGTGGAGGCTGTCACAGCTCCTTTCTCTCCTGTGCATTGAGGTTTCCATCGCTTGGAAACGAGATGCCAGCAGCAGCAATAGGTGCAGGTGTCATTGAGTGATGGTGACACATTTGGCCAAGGCAAGCAGGTGACCTGGGACCTGGGAATTGATCCCAGTTTAGACACAAATCCTGGTATCGTGTGCTATTTTTTTCCACTGTGTCAATTTGTGGAAGCTTCTGCACAACTGGAAAATACTGAAAGCAATGAAAAAGTGCACCAGGAAGTCTGCAGAAGAAGCCAGACCTTGGGAAGTGTTTGTCATTTCAGCTTTAGGAGGAACATGTGTTCCATGTGGTCATTCTTTTCCTATTGCACTGAGGACAAGGAGAGAAGGACAGAGGAGGGCTGGTCATCCACGAGGGTGCTACCAAGCCCCAAGTGTCAGAATCCACCCAGCTTTAGTAAATGCAGCCACAGATAAGAGCAGGTTGCACAGGTGGATTAAAGTGCCTTTCTGCACTCACAAAAATTACTCACTCTACAAATGCCTCAGGTGCCCTGTTAAAAACACAAATAATGTTTCTCTCCAGCCAGGATTCATTAAGATTGGTGAAACACTTAAGGATTTGGGTGGGAGATTTTTCTCTATAGATACATAATTTTACACACTGAGCTATTATTCCTCTAAGAAACACAACTAAAATACATTTAGTGATGTAGAAAGGTTTCTGGATGATCTGTGTCTTCCAGGAACTTCAGAATGGGTGAGAGAGCAAAGGCTATGTATGAGATGGCTCCTCTCCATTAATGTAAGTCCTGCTCCTTTAATTTTGGTCCCACTTTTGTTGGGCAACTATATAATTTTTCCAAGACAGCACTGGACAACCCAAGATTTTACTTTCTGAATTTTAACAATAACAGTCCCTTTTTCCCTGCCAGAAGCCCCTTTATTATTGCATAATATAGAAAACAGCAACCAGTTAATTAAAAAGGGTTCTTAGACACCTCATAGCAATAATTAGCATTTTACATCTGTTCTTATGTTCAAAGCAACTTGCACAAGTTACCCAATTAATCCCAGCTCCTTGGGATTCTCTTGCCCCACTGCACCCCCAACTGCACTGGCCAGTTCCATGCCTGCCTGCATGGCTCAGCAGCCCCTGCCAGGAGGACAATGGATGGCACAACCCTGGGTATGCTGTCCAGCTGCCTCGAGCCCACCTGGCCACCCATGGTGTTCCACCATGCCACAGACCACCTTTCCTAGCAGGTTTCTCCAAGCATGGCCACTTACCAGAAGCTGCCCCTCTCTGGGCTGCAAAGCAGCTCTGTAGCAAAACTCCACAGCAGTTTGCAGGACCCAGAGAAAGGGCAAACCCTTGTCCAAGCATCAAATTCAGCAAATAGGGCATGTTGGGATCATGTGTCCCCTGGTGCCCTAACCCCAGATTATAGGTGAGGATGCCCCTGACAGCCAGCACTGAAGGTGCCTCCATGTGCCCAAAACACTGCAGGAACTCTTGGTTCCCTCCAAGCAGCCCAGGACCTCGCTGTGGGATGAACCTGCAGTAAGGCATGATTCGAAATTCGGACCCTCTGAGACCACCCACAGTCTCCCCAAAGCTTTTGCCACTCTCACCTACCACTAAACACAAAGCTTCTTTTCCTAATGCAAAATACTGTGATAAAGAGGTTAAGCCAAACAAAGCTCGTGTCCCTCCTGTCCTCTGTGGAGAGGGTACAAGTTTCTCCCTTCTTTCATCAAGCAGACACCTTTGGACAGCTGAGTGGGTTAATGCACATGGCTGAACTGCCACAGGGACTGAATGCACAGGGACTGTCCAAGTGGGAAAAGTGAAAGCAAAAGCTTTTAGTGTAAACCCTGGCAAAGGAGGTTTTTTCAAGCCAGTGAAGACTTTGAATGTGTCCTACTGTCTTTATTCAGTCCCCCATTTCACTGCCAAATTAGCATCAGTTTGAAGCTCTGCATAAAATACTGGTGCAAGTCACTGATCTCTGGTTGTATCTCTGCATTAAATGCACACGAAGAGCTAAAGATTTTTTTTAAATACAAATTATTTCAATAACTGAATTGATAGCCCATCAATTTACCTAAAGGCCAAATTACCTTTGTTATTAACAGGCTTCATGATATGATGATACGTGTTAATCTGGGATAAAGGTGCATGTTTTAATGAAAGAGATCAGTTAAAGTAGTAACAGCTTATCTCTGCTCTCTAAAGATTCCTTAAATATGGGTCCCCAGATCCCTATTTTATGTGTTCTCACATTAGAGCACTGTGCTATTTCACCTCCCTCTGCTTTAATCTTCTGACAGTCAGTGTAGTGTAGTACTGTGAGGTTTTGGGGTGAAGGGGTTGTCAGTGTTTGGGCTTTTAAATTAAATCTAAATAAAAATTGAACTTATTACAATCTAGGAATTACTAGAAAAGTTATTTAAATGTCCTTGTCTATAAAAACCTCAAGCTGCACTAAATTCAGACCTTCAGATTAAATCCTGGAAGATTTCAGGGAGAGTTTCAGTTCTGACTGGCTCTGTGACCTGTTCTGCAGAGCAGATTCCAGACTCAGAGGTACCGGTTCTGTGCTCCCCAGTACACCAGCTGGTAACAGCATCCCAAATATCCTGCAGACACTATTTCTGAAGTGAGCCAAATCCTCGTGTAGGTTTGATGACATGGTGCCCCAATCACAGAAAGATTAAACTGTGTCCCTTGGTCCATCTCCAGAAGAAACAACCTTAGGTGCATTACACCAACTGCTCTTGAACAGACAGACTGGAGATAAATGTGCACACTATTGAAATATTTTAACTGGTTTTTACTCTTCTACTTACTAGAAATTTATTTCTAAATTAGTGTTTATGCAAACAGTTTTACATTCCCTGCTCTTTTTTTTCCCCTCCAAACCAGCAGGAGAGAGCTTGATTTGAAACACAAGAAAGATGTTTCATTTTCTCTTGCTTATGCCAGAGTTACATTGTTTTATTCTTCTTCCTATTCACTCTCCGCATTTTCATTTCTTGAGAGTGACTTTTTCTGAAGGTACAAGTACGTCTGTTTAGAGAAACAAAATCACAGAATCACAGAATACACTGAGTTGGAATCAGCTTCTGCCTTTCTCTCTCTTTTTCCCATTCTTTCTTCTCAATAGGCCAACCCAAACCCCTCAGCTTAAGCCCCTGAACCTGGCTGCAGCAGCACCGAGGAAGCTGCTGGCAGCACAGAGAGCTGAACAGCCAGCCCTGCACTGGCTGAGCCCTCTCCAGCTGCTGCTCCTGCTCAGCCAGCCTGGCACTGGCCGTAGGAGGGACGGCGAGTGATGGACGGAGGCTGAGAGCAGCACGGCCCCCTCGCTCTGCTGGGGGCTGAGCCCTGCTCCCAGCAGGATGCTCAGCCTCTACTGTGCACGAGCCCCTTGGAGAGCTGTTTCTGCCAGCCAGGAGTCTCCCAGCTGAACCATGCTTGGTTTTTAACAGGGCCTCACACGTAACCCTAGAAAGTGCTTGTCAGCCCTCTCCTTGCTCACAGCGTTTCGTGCCTCACACTTTCCTTCAGGATGTTTCTTACTCCTTGTCACTGGTGGGAGGTGCAGCTGCATCACTTCAAGAGACTCTTTACTGGACGCCATGGGGCAGTCTAGAGGAAAATCATGACAATTTGATTTTTGTAGCTCAAGAGCAGGTCTGTCCACCTAAAACCTGATGGTAGATTGGCCCTACTAGAGAGGGCAAGAGCCCTTCATTGCAAATGTACATGCAATGTGACAGGGGGTTCACCTGTGGCTTTCCTCCAGTACTCCTTTTAGTTGCCGTGGATGTTTGCAAAGCAGAAGGGACATGGATCAGACCTGAAGGTATCACCCTGGTGTAACAGGTCCAAATCTGGTTAACAGGAATTACCCACCTACAGCAGGTCTACAGCAGCACAAGGATATTAAGCCTGCCTCTGGCTGTATTTCATATGATCTATAGATACACATTTTATGCAGTTAATCATGCTTACAAGAGCTTCATATTCATTACTCAGTGATATACAAAATACATTTCTTTATCTATTAAATCTTTGCTATCTGTAATTATTCCCTAGGGTACAATAGATAGTGAGTCAGCAGGCACAGATTTAATTATCAGTTTTTACTGTAAGATGATGATGTTTATTGATATCACTATCAGGCAGACACTGAAATGAAGCAGATGCTAATCTGAGGTTAAGCTCCGGGAGGCGCCTAGCAGTCTGACCAAAGGGACTGATGTTCTTCAGATAATAAAAGAGGAGACCTTCCTCCCTCCCTCCCTCCCTCCTTCCCTCCAGAGGCCTGCACAGAGCTCACAGATGTACAGACTTGTTCTACAAATTCCTCCTCGCACCATTTCCAATCTCCTCTAACAAGCAGCTTGCCCCTTATTGCAAAGCCTTCAGCCAGCTCTAGCAGACAGTTTAACCCAGCATCTCATTTTGCTTACACAAGAACTTTGTGGTTGGATTTGGTTTATTTTTCCCCAGTATATCCTAAAGGGTGATCCCAGAGAAGTTGAAAACAGAAGTGAAGTGAAATGGTGACAAAGCTGCTGGGACATCACAGTTGTGAGCAGAGTCTGTCACTGATGCCCGTCACACCAATGTCTGCCTTAAGTAAATCCATAGCAAGGTAAAACACAGCTCCCAAGTTCAAGTGGTACAATGTAATGGAAAAGGACCTTCTGTGGGGGAGGACAGGATGACAAACTAACAGCAGCTTTCCATGGGTCTCAGAATGCCATCACTTTGTAGTGTTGAGTGCAATTATGTGACAGCCCATAAACGAGTGAAAAATATGCTGGCAGCTGACACTCCAAAATATATTAATGTTTAACATCAGAACTTGCAAAATGACTGGTGGGCTGGTGCAAATGATCATTTTATAGGTATTTCAGTGGTACACTTCTTTCCTAGCAAGAACATATCTGTCAGTTTCAGTGAGAGATAACAAACCCTACATGATCTCTTTTCTACGTAGACACTCGTGCTGCACCCTACAGCAACCCCATACTTTTATTATTACCATTTGTAGATCAGCAAGGGAATTACTAGACTATACTCTGTTGCATTCAGATCCTTCTGTTCTGCTTTCAGCCCAGAAAAGGCATGGTCCAGCCTTATGCCCTGCCTGCCACAGCAGCTGGGTGATCTCCCTCTGGCCCTGGCTTTGGCTGGCATGGACAAGTCTCTGGGCACAGGACTGCAGGGCATGGCATAGGCAGGCTTTGCACAAGAGCTGATTATCTTGAGAGGTACAAACAAGAGACACAGAAATAAAACACCTCATTGACCAACATCAAAGAGCAGTTAAGTGGTGAACCTGGAACCAGAACAGGGAGCTGCTAGATCACATTGGTGCATGCTGTCCCTCAGGTCATTTTTGCACTGTTAAGGCCAAAGTCAGGAAGAGTTTGACAGAACATGAAGATCCTCTCCTTGAGGTCCTGCTCTTAACACCACCCCAGTTTAATACCTGGATGTAAAACCCTCAAAAAGTTGACAGTGGTATATGTTTAAGTTAATGTAAAAAGGCTGCTTTAAATTACTATGAAGAGACACTTAATACCCTTAGTGACTAGCAGAGTTAATGAGACAGAGGAGCAATGATCCTTCTTTTCAATTAAAAAGAGAAAAGGAGAAAGACCAACCTCTGGAATTTCAACATATGAGAAAAGATCATTTGCAAAAGAGTCACACTCAATCTCTGTGCCTAGCTGAAAGGAATTTGTGGTTTCATTTCAGGCCCTTTTGGACTGTTTTTCATGTCAAAATTACATGTTTGCTATACTTTGTCGTTCTTCCAAAACTTACTGAAACAAAGGAAACATTTGAATGAGATTTGAGACAACTTCTTTCTCACCTGTCAGGAAGGTAATCCCCAACCTTCAGATAAATGTGGGCATGTGGTTTCCAGTATTCTCACTCCATATGTCTTCACAAACACCAAATAGATCTAAAATAAAAGGACAGGTTTTTCCCTCCACAGATCAAAAGGTTAAAGTGATGGACCTCGCCCAGGATGATCCAGACTTTCTTCCAAATAAAGCCTTCACTTTCACTCCCTGTAGGAATAGAGACTCCCTGGCACAGAAATTAGGAGAAAGATTGAAGACACCAACCCATTCCAGCACCACTGACCTCAGTCATATCAGCAATTACTGGAACAAAAGCATTATGCCCAATTTAGGAATTGATCCTTACAGGTGAACCACTGCAACATTTTGACCACTGTAACTCTGAAATGAGGTAGACATTTAATTGTTGTTGTTTTGCCCTGACTCTCATCCCTAAAGAAAAATGGTGCTTAATGTTTTGTGCCAGCTCTTTTCCTCCAATATTTTGGAGTAAGCACTATAGAGTGAACACTACAGCTCTAACATCTCCTGCTCACATGAAACATTGTGGGTTTGAAGTCTGTCTTCATGTGCTCCTGTTCCCACTGGATTTGGGGAAATATCCATGAAAGCAGAGGGGGAGTGGCTCCAGCAAAAAGGCAAAAAGAAAAGGTGGACATAGAAAGCCATGTTTGCTCCTTACCACACCTCCATCCCCAGTTAAAGGAAATCTTAGCCTTCACTTCTGGAATTTTGGCTTGTAGAGCTGTTTCAGTCACAAATCACATCTCTTGGCACTCTGACCACTATTTATACAGTAGGTCCAGCCCTTGCCTTACCCCAGAGACAAAAGTTTCCTGTTCTATAAAATATAACACAGGGTTAAAGCTTGAAGCAGCAAGCTCAGGCAGCCTGGATGCAACCAAAGGCTCCTTGTTTCCAGTATGATCAATTGGGTCTGGCACTGGCATGCACAGGTCAGGCAGGGAAAGCAGCAGCTGGATTGACAGCTGGCTCCACCACTCACTGGCTGGGAGTGCATCTCTCTATACCTTTGCTTTTATTGCCACATGGCTGGACAGGTTTCCAGAACAAGGAAATAGTGGGAGAAAAAATAAAGGGGGAAAAGAAGTGCTTTAAGTGGGATTTTTCCATTGGAGGAGGATGTGGATGTGCAACTAGTCCTTTCCACGAAGGCAAACACTGAGCTAGACAAGACTTTATTTGAAACCTCATTAAAAACCCAATACAACATTGAGCATGCAATGTAGGAAAGTCTGTATGACACACTGTGGTGTTTCTTTCTGACACGAATGGACAAGAGTTATACATAATGCAAATCCCTAAATGCTGACAGACATTTGCAAGAATGTTTACATTTATTTTTCATAGGCCAAAGAAATCAATCTTTAAGGACATCCCATGAGAGACTGCATTTTGCCCTGAAATACAGTCCTGGGAGAGTGTGTTTCTGTCTTCCATCTGACACATTTTACAGAGAGTATCAGCCTAGGGATTTGCACCTCAGCTGTGTCATGAGCAAAGAACTGCAATTGTTTCAATATGCTACACTGGGACATTTAAACACTGATATTGTGAGGCACTACTTTACAATTCCCATTAGATTTGGTGTAAAGCACACATTTATGAAACAAAATATTTCTGTACTCACCCATAAAACTCTATGTTATAACAGTATTGAGCATCTGGTTTGAATCAGAAGTCAGGAAATTCACTGTTCTAGCTGGAACTCCATCCTTTCTTAAACTCATTGTGTTTAACTGCTGCATTTCAGATGTGAACAGGTTCCTTAAAAGTCTCACTGAAAGATAAGCACAACAGGCATAAGGGTTTGGAATTAAATGATATTATCAGGGGCATTTCTGCTTTGTGGGTCTTTCTGATGGAGCAGCTTGAACAGTGGTAGTAAAGCAGGACAAAAAGACCACAAAGAACATCACTGCTAATAGTCTACACAATGTGTTAATGTTGTGAAGCAGGCACGTTTGAAGTCAACTTTCAAATCTAAGTTCTATCTGAAAATGGTTTATCACTTTTAAAGATTCTGCTTAAATTTATTTAATGCTTCCTTTCTCTGAAACCTCATTAGGGATTTTGCCAATAAAATACAATCAGGATTGTGAACCAAAATAATCTTTTTTTAATGCAAATCTATTTTAAATAATTTTGTTCATGGGTGAATCAAAAATCCATAGATGGAAAGAAAATATATTAGTCCAATGCCCATAAATAAAGTGGTGGAAATAATGTTGGACAAAGAGTTTGGACTTCACCATTTAATAATCTTCAATTCATCAGCTTTTCTAGTTAATAAATGAATTTTCACTTATGGGGTTTTTGTAAGTGTTGTGCAGTATATCTGGTGTTCTCTCATTCATTTCAGTCCTTGTTCTTGAGGTTTTCTCTTCTCCTACAGCTAAGTCATGCTGTCAGCTACAAGTTTGATTAAAAATTGGGCCCCGAAACCCTTCCCAAGAAAATAAATGAAGCAGCTAAGTACAGTTGAACCTTCAAAGGCTCCTTTCAGCTATGATGCTACACATTCACATAACTCTTCTCTGAAGCTTTGCCAAACTCTTGTGATCTGTGAAATTCCGTGAGAAAAAACTTTTCAGAAAAGCCTGAAGGGGCCAAAAAAACCCCTGCAAAACCCCTCTGAACATCTCAGATGCTGCAGGACTGGAGCTGTGACTGGAAATCTTGCAGGGAATTAGCCAGCCTCTCCATTTTTTGATCGTAGATATTTATGAAGAGGGAGATGCTACCTCAAGCTCGCTATCACTTCTCAATCCAGCAGCCAAGAAGGCAAATTGTACAATCACAATTATATTTACTTCTTAGAGTTTTAAAGAAACATGTATCATACTGCTCAGAGCACCAGTAGTTGGACGCTGCTTTCATCTGAAAGCAATTCACTGCTGTGCCCCTTTCACCTGATAGGGCAGAAAATAACAAGTTACACATTTAAACTAACAGTGTGGTAATGTAAAGATAGAAACACACAAATATACAGAAGAGCCACAAAATATTGTACTAGAAATGCTAGTTTCACAAATGGAGATAACAGGAAAGGCCTGTAAAGAAAAGTTTACATTAATTTATGTCACATGAGATATGATCTAGGTTTGCCTCAGGAAAGGCTGTTCTGATTAACTGCTGCCTTTAACTACTGTTTCTTCATCCCCTCTGTCTCTTTGAGAGCATTTACAGAATAAAAAACTCCTAATTAATTTTTATGATGAGGAGATTCAAAACCTGCTAGTCATTGTTATTTGTTTCCAGTCCTTGTGGGCATTTGTTTGGCTTTCATGTTTTTGGAGAAGCAGACTGTGGACGCCTGTTATCTGTGCACAACATGCAGGATAAATGCAAATACTTAGTGGTGTACCAAATATGACCCTTTGATTTTGCAGATGGGAAGCAGAGGAATACTCCCCAAGTTGCTAAGCCATCTAAATGTAAGGCTGAATGACCTGTAACAGAACAATAGATGGTGAAAAAAAAAAGTAACAAAAACCAAACCAGAAGAAAAAATACACATTAAACTGGAAAAAGGTGAAATGTGAAATCTATCCCTTTTCTATAAACACATGTGGAAAGAATAACACCTAGCCTTTTTTATTCTTGGCTTCCCCCCGCCACCTCCTTTACATTCCAGGGGAAGATCTGCCAACTTTTGGCCATATCCGTTTCTCCTCTGTTGTTTGCCAGTATTAGTGCACTCTAGCACACATTCTTTCCTAGACTTCAAACACGAGCCATTTGTTAGGTCCCACTGTTTGAAGGACCCAGCCTCCCTGCCCTCCTCTGCTTGGAGCGAGCTGGGTGGCTCCCAGGCGTGCACATCCCCCGGCTGACACCTTGGGTTCGCCTGGGACCTCCCCTGAAAGGACTCCTGAGCCTCCACAGAGCTTGCCTGTGTCACTGGAGATCAGAAGAGCTTGCACCAATATATCCAAATGCTTCCAATGCTCCCTTTGTCCCCAAGGACACACTGAGGCAAGCATACCCGTGCTTGGCTTATTGAAGCTGCTCGTGCAGGCCTGCAGGACTTCTGTTCTGTAAAGCATTTCGAAAATCTTAGATCTGGATCTGCTTAGCATTACATATAGAAACAAAGGGTGAATTCACCTCTACTCTACAGTTTAGCACAGTTTTAAGATTTGAGTTGGACTCTAAGGCTCTAAACAAAGGACTGAGTTTTTACCAATGGAGATTAATTAACATAATCAAAAAATAAAATATTGAGCAGATTAGGGTGTACAGAACTCTCTCTTTGCATGTAATAATGTGAGAAGGGGGTAAGATTCAAATCTGATGTAAAATGTGCCAACACAACATTGCCAAAGCTGCATCCACTTCAAACACATTTTAGTCTGTCCCTGGAGAAGAAAGAAATATAAATCTCAGTCAACTTGATTCCAAGTACACTGATTCGAACGTTAGCTTTGTTTATAAAAGTAGCCCTTCTGTTGGAATTTCTTTCAAAGATTTAAAAAAAAAACCAGCTATCATACCAAGAGCTATTACAATATAGGCAACAATTCTTGTGTCCTGCTTTCTCTCCCTCCCTCCCCTCTCTTTCTCTCTCTCTCCTCCCATGCCATTTTTTCTTCTCATGGAGAAGAAGCTTGCAAGGACCTGCTGAGTTGTTTGCCTGATGTCATCCCGTGAGCAGTGGAGCGAGGAACAGAACCAAGAGCTCCTGAGTGCTCACAACCGCTCTCTAAGGTACCAGTATCCTCAGCCACACAGCCCTGCATTTGCATTCTGAGGGAACACTATATGGGAGGCAGAAGAAGAGCAGTGAATCACTGGTTGGACCAAGCCTTTAGGTTTGGTTTATTTTTACATTCAGCCACAAGGCAAGATCCAGATCCAGCTGCCTCAGCATTTGGTAGTGTTCAGCTCTGGGGTCAAGGTTGCCTCTCTATTATGAAAGTGGGCTCAGAGTGTGTTTTGATGTACTTCCTATAATTCGTACAGATTATTAGGTATGAGAAAAGAGAAAAGAACTGTTATGATTACAACATATTATAAGCACTAGGGGGTGTTTTGTTACATATTTCTGTCTGCTGAAGGTGGTGTTTAGCAAATTTCTGTGTTTAGGCCAACAAAACTCTCTTAGAGGTAAAAAACCACTGTATAGTGATTAAAGACATTGACAACTCCCAAAAAAATGGACAGTTAATACCATGTTTAGGCTCTCATTTAAGAGATTTTGCAGAGAAGAGTGTTACTTAAAGCTAACTGCTGTTGACCATTGGAGAAATGAGAAAAGATACTGTAATCTTATGCAATCCCAGTTTTGGCCTGTTCCCTTGACCTGGATTAACCTTTTTCCTTTTATCTGTATTTTAATTCCAAACACCTCGCTTAAATGCAACTGTATCCAGGTCTCTGCTAAAAGCTTTAATGAGCAACTCTGAGGTCAGCGGAAATGTTTGAACTTTATTATTATTTCATACAAATGCTGTAGGGATCCCTGAATCTCCCACAGTTATTAGTTATTTTGGTCTCCAGTGAGATTCAGCATCTGGCTGTATTGGTTTATTGATTTCTTTTTTTAAATGGTTGTCTTTCAAGAGCCATTTAAAATACACGTTTCTTCTTCTTAGCTTACTTACAGGCACACACACTGGACAAAAGCTGGGTGGAACCGGGTCCAACTTTCTTTTGTACAGAAGAAGTAAACAGCAAAATGGTCTTTATAATCTTAGTGTAAATATTTCTATTTCTTTCTTTTGTGCAGAAGTTATAAATTTACACATAGTGCACTTCCACTACTTTTACTACATTATGGTTAACTGCTGTTAATAGACTCGTGAAATATCAACTGTGCATTCTTTCAATTTATTACACCACAATCAAATGTATTATTTTGTGCAATCAATATTAACAAAGATCATGTCCATTTAAGTGTGCACACTGTTTTGTAGACTGAATGTATCACATAAAACTTGTTGTCTTTAATCAATAGAGATCCCAGAGCAGCTAATTGTTTTATAAATTATTAAGTATTCTTTTCATTTTCTGCATCCTACTAATACCTAGGGAACTTATTACTGGACCAGGGCTCCAGCTGCTCTGTTTCCAGTATCTGCTCACATGAAAGTGAGTAATTCCCTTACATAGTGTCTTTTGACTTTCTTTTATAACCAATCCAAATTGGTTTGGATAAAGACCATATGGGTGAGGTCAATATTGCAATGTGGATTGAAAACTGACTGTCAGACAGGATCTCAAAACCCACAGTGAGCACACAATGAGGGTCAGGCTGGCAGGGACAGATTAGGGGTAACATGGACAAGACTATCTGTGAACTGAAGCTCCAACAATGTATGTGGTATAAAACTGGGTACTTGGAAAGGTAACAGTATATGCAGCAGTGAGTGCGAGCAAAAACAGTTCTAGGACTTAGATGTTCTTAAAATTATCCTTGGAGATGATATCCCAACTTCTTACCTGGAAAACAGACAGCTGCCAGACTACAGGGTCTTGATCTGGGAAGTGCAGATATTCCCTCTAGGCTTTGGGCTAGCTTCAGCTTGTACCTAATAGAATGGAAGAGCCACAGCCATCCTCTCCAAAGAGAAAGTGGGCAAAATGTTACAACATTTTGGTTGTAACACCTACAAGTGTTAACCTTGAGGAGGAAGAGGTGACAGTGGCCACAGACCCACTGTGAAAGGACTTCTGCATCTTTATTCATGATTACTGCAGCAGTTGCCTCAAGTGTCAAGTTCCAAAGTCTTGGAGTTGCAGGGTATTAAGGATCCCTATGACTGGTTAGAAGGCTTTCCACGGGTCTGAACCTAGTCCACCTCGGTACTGAGGAGTGTCTGAAAGTTAATCCCATGATGGATGGTCTTCACAAAGTTAGTTGGTTCTGGTCCACATCAAAACTGGCATTAAACAGCAGTCTCAATAAAAGATCAGAGAAACATAAGCCAAATTAGGCTATCATCCTTGCAGATTGTGTTTGGGGTGAATTCCTGGGCTCTGGGGGAGGCTTCTAATGCCACTAACTTCTTTCCTTTTCACATGCACAGAGATAAAAATGGCCAGTTATCAGAGAGTGAAGCAATAACACCAAGTGTGTCCTGAAGACTAATGGAGCTCTGTAGGCATCACCCTGAAGTAACATGAGATAAAATTACTCTTAATATGACAAAAACACTATATGTATTGGGAAGGCATAGGCTTCCCCTGCTTAATCCCATTCCGAATAACTTTCCACTTTTTCCATATATATTTTTTTGTTGGGGGGGAGTAAGATTTTAATTCTGGAAGAGATCAGCAAGATGAAAAATTTTTGCCTGAACAGATAAACCTCTGCAAAGCTGCAAGTGACTTAAAAAGGGATGTAAGAGTAGATGTGTCATGCAGTTCTATTACTAGGAACCATTGCATCCCCTGTGTCCCTTATGAAGGAGCATGAATCATTCCTCACTTGCTGACAGTGAAAACATAGCTTTAGAGGATTACATTGCTAATTTCAATAAAGTCAAGATTTACTGGACTGAACAGAGTCACTTTGCTCTTTAAAATGGCCCATGGTTTTCTCACTTTGTACTTGTCAAGCTTTTCACCAATGTGTTTCTAAATTCCTATTTTTACAGCTTGATATAACACAGGATAATTTCATTTTAAAACGCCTGAGTACCCCAGTAGGATTTAAGATCAATACTAAGTTTGTTACATACACAGAAATTCTAATAATTTTAAAAAACATTTTTGATGAAGAAAGTTTAGCCAAAAAATCTAAGCAACCTCCTGAATTCAACTATTTTACTTCAACTGACCTGCATGTAAAGCCTGAATAGAACATCTTAGCAACCAGTTTGAAAACATATTCTGAAGCCATGGATAATATTTCCGATGAATAAGTAGCAGCATTCCTAAGAGTCATTTGGATGTGAACAAAAAAGGATTATATGGATTTTATTGGTTTATGGGAAGATATGAATAAAATATAAATGAAAACTTACCATATTCAAGGTGGGATCAAGGGGTGAGTTGCAGCAGATAAATCTAATTGGCATACATTCTCTGGGCAGAGGATGAGAAATCCATCATACCTGCATGTGCTGCACCAACACATTATAGACTGTGGCTGTGTGAAACCAGTGGAGCTTTCAGCTTACCTGACTGAGTCAACTGAAACCAGAATTGTGCACTCTCATCCCTCAAAACAAGAAGGACACCAGGGATTTTTTGTCTGGTATTTTTTTTTTTTATTTTATAAATCAATAACTTTATAAACATACAAATAAACCAAATATATTATATTTGTATTGAAATATCATTTCAAGTTTTTATACTAAAGATTATTTTGAGTTTAGAGCTGAGTTTAGGAAACATTTAAAACTCCAAACACTCTAATTACAAAAACATATCAGCTTGGTTTCCCTATCTCATTCTGTAAAGAATACTATCAAATTTGAAGTTAGATCCTTGGAAGGAAAGCAAAGTAAACAAAAGAAACCCAGGATAGAATAGCAAACTAATTTTTAAGGAGTCTGAAACATCTTTATTCAGGCAAGATTCAAAATTACAAATCTTTATTTCTTTTGATTGGGGAAGCTTCCAATGAAATTTTGACTGTCATTCGACCCAACACTTGCATTTTAAGCACACAAACATACTTCACCAGAGAAACTCAAAGTGCAAGGATCAAAGTCTTTTTACTGGGTAGCTTTCATGGGAACAAAATGCTTTTTGGAACTGTGGCCTTTAGACCTGGACTCTCTTCACACTAAAATACAGAATGTCAGTGATTGAAAGACCAGGAAATCCAAAATAGATGCTTTGAACAATGTTAGTGAAATTAAAAAATACTGAACTTAAAATCAAATCTACCAAATCCTAATGATTCAACACAGTTGCTGCCTGCTCCTGAACACAGTTTAGTATGCCAACACCTCTCAACTATTTCTCTTTCTGTGGAAGTACCCTTGTTACCACTCACACAAGAGAATGAGTTTTCACTGCTAGTAGTTCCAATTAAGCTTTGGAAATTAGTGTTTTACAAGTTTGTTCTGAATCCAGAATTGGTGTGGTTAGAAAACAGACTCAACAATTCAAAATCACTTTAGAAGTTAAATAATTGACAACCCTCTACAAAACCAGGACTCAGTGTCATTACTGTTTCAACAACAAAAAACAAAACTGATTTCGTAAAGTTGCTCCAGTGTGTAACTATTTTGGATAAGAGGTAAGAACCTTTCCCTTATTGGCTACAGAGCTGGTTAAAAAAAACTAATTACAACATTCCATACCTTTCTGGCAGGATTCAAAAAGGACCCAGAAAAGCAGAATAGTGAACACACAAATTAGTAATATTTTCCACTTATGAATTATAAGGAACGTTAGTGGTGGGCACTGTAGCAGTGTTTAAAGGTTACAGCAGCAGGCTTCAAAAACAGAGGACTGAGAAATCCCCCACAAATAATAAAATCATTATTAGTAATTTAGCTGATGCTCAGGTACCTTCCAAAACATTCTGAAAACAGCCTTAGGAAGTCAAGACAAGTTGGTGAAAATCACTTGATATCACAGAATGTTCTGAGTTGGACCCACAAGGATCATCAAGTCCAACTCTTAAGTGAAAGGCCTGTACATGGGTTGAACTCACCACCTTGGTGTTACCAGCACCACGCTCTCAACAACCGACCTCATCTCTGCATACTACAGAGCTTTACAAGAGAGTGAATGACCTGATAGGTGTCAGAAATCAAGTTACAAGAAAAGCTGGTTCCGTTTTCCAATTGTTCCCTCAGATTTGACAGGCAGCACAAATCAGTTGAGTGGAAGTCAGTCCAAACTGAGGTGGCTTTTTTGTGTTTTTGTCCCACTCCTCCTACTCTTTAGGAACAACAATTGGCTGGACTTCTGTCCTCACACTGAGTCCTACATAATGGATCAGGTTTTGGTGCCAGGCACACTCTGTAAGACAAGGACAGCTCCAGCACATGCCTCTCCACAGGGCTGAAAGCAGACACAAACCCACTTCCTCAGCCCAGAAATAATCCTGCTATGCTCTGAAGGACCAGTGTAGGCTGGGAAAAAAAAAGGAGGAATCACCTTTCCCCTCAAATGCAGCCCATCATTAATAACATGTGCCTGCAAACCATCCTCCAGTACACAAAACCTGAGAAATGCAAGATCCTATTTGGTGCTTGCTGGACACAAGAACATCTCAGGTGGAATCCAAGAAGTTGCACTGGTCTTTCAGCAGCACTGGGGAGAGGCATACGATGTCTATAAAAATCTTTGAATAGTAAGATCATTTTGAACTAATTTTTCTGCATTATCCTCCATTCCTCTTTCTCTGCAGCTGTCCTTGTGTTCCATTTTCTTGCCAGTTTCTCAACTCTGTGTGTGTAAAGATCACTACTTGCAACAAGGTCCCTTAGAAAATACTTATCACTGATAAATCACCCACTTGACTATCTTTCTCTCAGTGACCTTTCAGCAGGCAGTTAATGAAGTTAGCAGCAGTGATACTTCTATAAGTACTCACTGCCAACACGTTGCCCACAGTAATTCTTCCAAGCAGAGATGACAGGGAAGGAGTGGCAAGGGCTCCTCTGTTTTGTTCGGAATAATGTTGGGTTTTTTTCTAACGCAGATTTTAATGGAAAAAAAAGAGTGTCGCTTCAGCGTTCATGAGTTCCCATCCTTTGCTGACTTCTTCCTTTTCCTACTCAAACACAGACTGCTTCTAGTCTGGCTGCATCAGCAAGCTGGCTGGGGCAAGATTGCAAGGCTCCCTTTCTGGCAGGGGATTGGGATGGCTGCTCCAGGGAGCCTGGGGAAGGCCCTTCGCCGCTGCCGTGGACTGACGCGATTTCTCACCGACAGGACCCTCTTTTCGGTGGCCTTGTTCTTTCTCCTCTTCTGCCAAAGTCTCTGCTGCTTTGTCACATGTTACAGGCTGCTCTTCCTCTGGAGAAAACAGATATGCATTACTGAAAGCCATGTGGAAAGATTCACAGCAGCTAAGCTGAAAGAAATGTAGTGACAGCTTTGAGAGAGGAACGCTGTGAAAGAATGCACAGAATCAGGTTCAATACCTGACAAAAGAACAAAAAACAGGCAAAACCAAGAACTTGCTTCAGATTTTAAGAAATTACTTGTCCTAGGCTAGATTCATGGTTTTCTCTTTTAATGCATAACAGAGAAAGGCATGACAAGACTACCTGCCTGGCAAAATTAAAGTCTCTGCTTCAAAGACAAAAGATCTTAAAATTATTCACTGGCATAGCATAAGAACTTCCTTTAACATGTTAGAAAAAATACCAGATTATTTATTGATTTTGTTGTCTAAGAGAGTGGAATAACTTCTGCTAAAATTTTTATGAAAAAATCAGACACCTGTCATGGGAAACTTCTGTCCCAATACCTGCATCTGATAAAGCTGTAAATGAAAACAGAGTCTCCTAATGGGAAACATCAGTCTTCCTTTGCTGGACAGTAAGGTTCTACACATGTTCCCAATATTAGTGCATCTAAGTAACTGTGAGGCACATTTTCTACTGATGAATAAAGTGACAACTCAGTGTATGTCTAAGGACAGGACTGGCAATTTTGAATATCTTGCAAGATGCCTGGATGTTTACATCCTCAAACATTTGTATTTGCGTATTTCTAAGTGGCTGAGGCAAACTGGTTTCTCTAGTAACTTCTGCAATTAGGAAGTATATATGATAAATAAAATAAATGTCTTAGGGTATTAGTCTTTCTCCATCAGTTCTCACCATCTGAGTAATTAACAGATCCAGTTGCCACCAAGAAGGCAGCATTTCCTAAAAATTCAGAGTGATTCAGCTAGTAATTTGAGGGCCATGGAAGCTCATTCTGTGCTTCTGTGCCACCTGCTGCCTTTGGACCAGTGATGAGAGGCATTCACTTCATCTTTGTTTAAGCACCAAACACTCCCCAAGCAGTCAAGCACCTTGATAAAAAGTAGAACTGCAGCTGCTGCCATGGACTCCTCACATCTTTCCAGTTATACTGCCTGAATGAATAAGGACTGTCAAACTGTACTGTTCCGTGGACATCCAACCCCCAACAGTATGAAGGGCATAACTTCACCTGCAAAGCTCTGAAGGTCTGTATGAATACAAACATCTGATATTATTCTATCACAAGAAGCTTGTCCTGTGTGAAAGCACTGTTGTTGTGTAGTTTCTCATGATTAATCTGCAAAATTTGTGGACTGAATGGTCTCTTCACATCAATACAAACATGGGCTCTGCCAGAAATAAAATCTGGATTTCTCTGTCTCCTCTAGCAGCCACTGCTCCTGCTGGTACAAGGTGAGGAGAGATCTAATAAGGAAGGACATCCTACTCACCAGATTCTGAAGGACAGGCAGGATGAGGATCTGCTGTCTCACACTCAATTAGATCAACTGCTTTAGTCGCCAGAGAATTGTTACCCTCCTGAAAAACCGCAAACTGCAAATACATACAATATGCACAAAATATGCAGAGCCCAAATTAATAAAAAAACAAATTGGCTTTCTGAAACCCAAGAGGCAAACTAAAAGGGCCACACACACCAACCACAGAACAGGGAAAAAGGTCATCCTGGCTTCTGGGATGACCCCTCCCCCTGCAGGTAATTAAACATTTGAGTTGATGACAGCCCCAGTCTTTCTTTGGAAAGCGCACAGTCTCAGTCTAGCTAAGAACTACTCTCTTGCTTTGCAAATCAACATTTCCAATGACAAGGACAAAAGTTCATGAAAATCAACCCTCTCCATAGTACTGAGGGCCATTTTTAAAGTATTAAAGATATCTGCAGGAATCTAGACATCATTAAACTCGTCAAACACAAGGAAGGAAGAAAGCCTCCCTCCCTGGCTCTCAGCATCTCCTGCAGGATGTGGTTCCATCATGCCACAGTGACAGTGGCAGTCAGAAGATGAGACACTCTGGGGGAAGTGCTAAAAAGACCAGGGGGAAAACAGAAAAAACAGGAGCAGAGGAAAGCAATGTGAAGCACTATGATGAAATTGTACAGAGGGAAAGATGAAAAACCAGTAAATGGGGGAGGTTTAAAGAGCAGAGACAGGGAAGAAAACATCTGTAAATAAGATGTTCCAACCAAAGGACTGACAGATTCAGAGGTCCAGGTGGATAACTGGTGGATTTATGTGGATAGAATACACATGTAGCAGGTGCACCTATTTAGGCATCAGTTCATTTATGTAAAATCTGTACTCTACAGCTGCTAAACCACATGTGACTGACCCCCGGCAGAGATTCAGCTACACACAGTTCTGCAAAATATCTTTGACTGTGCAAAGCAAAACTCTTGGTGGATGAAAAGTCTCAGAATAAGATTAAAATCCAGGCACATGCAGAAGTTTAACAAGGCTTACATATCAGTAGGACTAACCTGGCCTAGCTTATGGAACTTTAATAGGAATGTCAAAAAATATGCAGGCATACCCTCAGCTAATTGCACCCTCACCTGGCAGGGAAGAAGTAAAGGGAAAAGTGAATGATGCTTGGTCAATTGTAAGGTATAGTTTCAGTGTCATGATACCTAACTTTTGATGTGTATGATGGCACAAAATCTTGTTATCCTCTGCATCAACCCAGACAGGCAAGAACAAGCAAGTCTTTGCACTCTCTCACCAGCCTCACAAATGAGCAGTGGCAGTGAGGACCTCCAAATGAGTGAAATTCATGAGCTCCTTACAGTTACTGCATACACAAGATACAGATACAGTCCCAATATGAAGCCCCTTGTTAAGATCATTAACATTGTGTAGATCAATAGCACCCAAAAACATTAAAAGTTGAGCAGCTATAGTTTTGTTAGTTTTGTCCCTGATGTAGTATAACTTTCTCTTTTTTTTCTTTTTTTTTTTTGGTTTTTTTTTTTACATGAAGCTCTCCAATAACGTACTTGAAGTGAATAGTACAAATGGACAACTTCCCACAGCAGCTTTTTGGCAGCTCTGGATGTTCTAACCTGAGTTCATGCATGCGTGAAGCCCTGGTGAACCCAATGATCAATGGCTACATCAGCACAGAGAGAATCACATGCATGAAACCACAGCAATCATTACTGAGTAAGCACCAGTAATTAGCAAAGGGTCAGTGATTTCCTCTTCCAGTGTGCAGCAAGCCATTGCAATAAATTACTTTATTCACGTATTCGATGTCTCCTGGTGCATAGTGAAACGTAACACAAATGTATAATAGATGTAAAAGCTTGATTTATTTTTGTTGATTCAGTCCATTGCTTAGCTGTTTAGTTACCTTATATTCAAGCAAAAATTTCACTGGTGACCAGCACTAACTGCAAGGTCAGCAGAGGTGATGGGCTGCAGGCCTCATCGAGCACTGCTCCCAGACAGTGAACTGTGATCAGTCCCGACAAATATTTGTGCTTTTCTCAGCTTCAGGTATTTTACAAACTGTGGATTTTACTTCTGCTGTGGACAAATTATGGCATTGCCATGACTCAGCTCATTTGCTGTCCAATACCTGAAGAAAAGGTGCTGATAATTAAACATGCATACGAGTATGCCATTGACCAGCTAAGGAACAGTATGCCATAACCAGGGTCAAGGCGACTCAGTACTAGCAACGTATGTTTGACAGTGTGCTTCAGTGGCTAACCACTCACAAGTCCTGCCAGACACTGAATCATTTGTGAGGCCATTCTAAGAGTCTCAGACTGAGCACAGAAGTAGCCACGGACGCCAATTATGTCACTTGACAACTTCAAGTTCCAATCAAGCAGCAGTGTAATGTTATTCTAATGCCAGTCAGAACTACATCCTTAAAGCAGATTTTATCAGGCTAAATACAGCTTCAAAAATGAAAACAGTCACAGGCCTGTACAACCAGACCATGTTGGCATTCTTACCTACACCAGTGTAAAATTGGAACTTTATAAACCCTACCAAGCTGCCTGATAAAATCCTGGTTGTTTTTCTTTACAAGGCAGCAGCTTCTAATACAAGACATTTAATTTCATCAAGCCTCAAAATAGAGTTCAACATCTCATGTAGCACACACAATACTTGGCTTCCAAGAAGGCTTTTTTACAGAGGGCATACTTTCCTGTGAAAATAACTGTGTGATATGCCATGTCATCACATTGCCATTTCCTTAATTTAGAACACAGTTCCCCAACTGTTGTGTTCAAAGCTAACAATAACACTGGCTAATGGTTGCAATACATCCAGGCAGCTGTGAACTTTGAGGGATAACAATGAGGTAAGATGAACTAGGGTTCACAGCAAAGCACTTGATGACTCTAGCAGTTATTTAATGTATTTAAGATGTGAATTATTTGATGGATAATCTCAAGTGGATCCCTAACACTCTTTGATCCTTCCTGATTCCCTCTCCACTCCACATTAATATGGTTACCAGAGAGTTGTTGCCAGTAGGTGTTACGCTCTCGTTGTCAGCGCGGCTGCTGGCAGCTCTTATCGCTTCTGCACAGAGATTCTTCTTATACAAATTCTGACTTCTGTAACAGAACAAAAGCTGAAGCAAATTATTTTGCTTTGAGAGGAACAGATGCTTTTTTCACACGTTATTCTATCAGTATTCACAGAAGTACATATATTTTGTTTTCCCTCACTGGTTTGTGCATTGCTATCCATTACCACACAGTGCTTAAAACAAATAGCTTGTCAAAAAAAGAAGTCAGTAAGAAGTGTACAAATGCTTGTTCCAGTAACAAATAAGTACAAATGATTGCCATCTGTAAAGGGTCATTCATTGGAATGAACAATAGGCCCCATAATTTTAACTAGACCCTTTCCATTTTCTTACATTATTCTATTTATAATACGTTTAACTTACAAAGATTTTTTTCAGCCAGTGCAATGAAGAGTGTTTGTGGGTGAAGCTCAGAAATAAAAAGCTGACTGTATTTCTGTACACTGTTGGTAGCTACAATTATGAAAGTCACTTTTGTATTCATCTGCCTCATTTATGCAAAGCAACAGTTTCAGAAGTTATTATGAAATAAACAAACTGAAAATCTCAAAAAGCTTGGAAATAAGATCTTCCAGGAAAAATTCATGACCCACAGAATTGGCTTTAGGGGAAAAAGCTATGAGTACAATCTGGAGCCGGAAAAGGTATGAATAGTCAGCTCTAAAAGGCTAGTTCCATAAATTCAAAGACTGTTATTTTTGCAGTTAAACAGCAATCCTTATAAGGCAGTATTAAAAGCACATATAGACCCAAAGAAAAAAAAATTATTTTACTTATCTTGAGATCCAAATCAGTACATCTTTATTTACTTTACAAGCACGTTTTTGCCCTTCTAAGCATCAACTAAAAAAAATAATGTTATAGTCTTCAAATTCTGGAAATCTGAGGTTATAACATCTTTTTGCTTGATCTATTTTAAATAAAATTCAGTAGATATTTACCAAGGAAAATAGGAATTTTCCTTTTATTTAGGAACTTCCCTTTTATTTCTACATAGCTTTTATATACTAACTGAGAAAGGTCACATGGCATAATTATCATATAATGCTCCCTTCATGAAAATAACGTAAATAAATTTTGCTTTGTGTGTCCTTGGCCAATTGAGTTGGAGGAATTGTCAGTATTGAATCTATGATTCAGGTTTGGCTTTTTTTTTTGTCGAAAAGAGTTGTTTCTTTTCTTTCCAAGAAAGATAAGAAACTTGGCATATTATACAGTCAGACTTCATAAACTTAACATTAAGAATAACACAGTGCTCTGCAGCAGACAACAGTCATTGAACAAACCAACACAATACTTCAGCACACTCAGCCTTCAGTTCCCACATTTTCAAACTGGCAGGTGTGGACCTCCAGCTTCATTTCCTTCAATTAAAAGGAGATTGGCATCTCCTTTTTGCAGGGGAAGGAACAGGACTATCAAAGACTTAATTGGTACATTTTGAAATACAGTAGATTATCTGAAAAGGAGGTATAGCAATTTCAACCCAAATACTGGTTCCCAGATTCCAGTTAAATAGGGATTTTAGATCAGCAGTTTAATTTTGATCTAGTTATACTAGTAATTGCTGCAGTTCAAATTCAGTCAAGTGTGTAATTGAAAACCTGTTGTTGTGGTAAATAGTTATATTGATCAAAAGCATTTGGCAAGAAAGAAACATAAATCTGGGAGAAATTACAAAAGGGAGGAAATTTAATACTTTCATACCTTTAAACAAATCATATTCTGTATTTTTTTCATAAGAGAACACACAAAATATATGAGAAATATAAGAATCTCACAATTTTTCTGTTCTTTACATATCCACTGATCAAAATCTGAGCCCCAGGTTATGAGAAAAAAACAGGCTGCACTTAGCTTTAATTTTGGACGCCTATCGCTAATTAATAGAAAATAAGAAATGTTGTGGCTTCCCTACTCTTGTGGATGAAATATGCTAAGAACCATTAAATAAGACTGAAAAAATACTAGTTTGCATATTTAACATCATTTGTAGCTTAACTTTTTATGTCTAGGAGAGTCTAATTTTAAAATTGACCTAAGCCACAAACAAAAATCCTGCCTTTAAATCATTCTCTGAGAACAGCTGTCTGCCAAGGTCATGGCCAAAAGACTCCAGCTTAAATGCTTAATGCTTTCCAGTCTAAGGGACACCGATGACATTTAATTTCACATCAGACTGGGTTCTTAAATAGTGACCGTAGAATTCTTTTGCCACAGGAAGAATCCCAAATCTGTGCAATTCATTACAGCCATGGAAAATGCCAGGGAGTACTTTTACAGCAGATGTGCTTAGACTCACTTCCCTGATTTTACTCTCTCTGCCAGGAAAACTCTTTCCATGTTCACGGCTAGAAGCATCACTCTGTAAGTTTGCCTTGGGAAGGTTAGTAGGCAAAGAGAATTTCAGGTGGAATTCTACACTCAATGGGAAACAAAAGCCAACTTGAATAGCTGACAGAGAAGAGCCAGCTCCTACCATGAGAGTTTCGGACATCTAGAGCTGCAAAGGGAAACACGAGAAGAAGTAAATGGCATGTCCCTGAGCTTTAATAAGGCCCATTCCCCTTCCCTCCACACACGTTTGCTCACTAACACCAACGCGAGTTCTGCGGGTGAGGGACACGCCAGAACTTTCTGTATTATTCACAGATCCAGTTACTGAAAAGGAAAAGAAGAGGAGCTCCCATCAGCTGAGGAACAGCTCACGTTCTCAGCCCCAAGCACTCCGTGAAAGCAGCAGCAGCAGCAGCAGCAGCAGCAGCAGCAGCAGCCGGTGCTTGGCAGCGGTACCTGCGGCAGTAGGCAGCCAGGACGGCCAGCAGCAGCCCCAGCAGCGCCAGCCCGGCGGCGATGGCGATGCTCCGCGCCTTGGCCCGCCCGGCGCGCTGCTGCTCCCACCACTCCAGGTCGCTGAACTGGCAGCGCTCCCCCACGTAGCCCGTCACACAGCTGCCAAGGAAAGAGGGCACACGCTCAGAGGTGGCAGGGCACAGCCCCAGGCCGCCCCCTGCCTCACCGGGCATCGGCTCACCGCTGGTCACCACTACAGAAACATCTGGTTCACTTTAGCAGTGGGGAAGACAAAATCATTTTAAAGGTATGCTGTTGAAACCTGTAGAATCCAGTAATAAAAGGGTTTTTTTTTTTCTGTACTGTTATTTTTTACTGGTATTGAATCGCCTATAGAATTATACAGAGAGGTTGTCATTACCAGATTCCTATGGGTTTAAAAGTAGGGAAAAAAGTTCCTTAAGTCCTGTAAATCCTGCTGTGTGATTAGTGTTTCCCTAGGATTTTCCATTTAACTTCTTTCATCAGCAAGCTTCCAATTCTTTAAAGTAGGCAGGACTCATATTTTCAGAGTGAGTTGATTAAGAGAATAAAACCTTAATCTGAATCTTTACTGTAAAATTAAAGATGAATTAAACTGTTTTAAAAACCCATGCATAAGATTTAGAAATATCTTCAAAACTTACTTTAATTTAAGCTTCTTCGTAGCCAGTTTTTGTTTATTTGTTTGGTTTTACCATTGTAAAACCCAATATAGGAATATCCTACTGATGCATGAAACCCTCAAATCAAAATTACTAGAAAGTGAGAAATACATTTAAAAAACAAAAAAAAAATCCCAGCCTGGTTTTACTATGCAAGGCAAGACATAAATATAAATGGAAAAAATGAAAAGTCTGCTCAGTTTATAGCAATCCCTCAGCAATGTAGGCTCAACTCATCACAATTCTAATTGGTCTAATTTTACTAAGTCCAAGATCTAGTCAAATGAGAAAAAGAAGCTTTTGAGAAATGAAAAAAAGAAGAGAAAATGAGAAAAAAATGAAAAAAAGAAGATACCTGCAGAAGCTTTTACCTAATGTCATGAAAACGTTATATCAACATTCATTATTAAGTCAGGCACAAGAACTCTCATTCTGTAAAAATTTACAATGTATGTGTGCTGGAAGGCAGAAAAATTGCTAATTTTTTAATGTTACATTACAATGAATTCCAAACATGCTGTCAGATCTACTTTCTAGTGCATGATCTTTTATTCATTAAAATACAAATCACATTTGGTGTGTGATTTTTGCTGGATAACATTTTTCCATTCCTTCCCTTCGGTAGTTAATACATTACAGCCTACATGAATGAATGCTGCCATCTAGTGAGGATTCAGCGGGGACAGAATCCAGCAATGCCCACACAACAAACCCCAGCAGCATGGCTAAGCATGGTTGCTCTTAAATTTTTTAACTGCTTCCACTTCCAAAATTGAAAAATATGTACATTTCAATTCTCATTGTGCACCAACACCTAACAATGAAAATAAGAAAAAAAAAAGTGATCCAATTTGAAATTTCTGCAGCTTTAGACGCTTCCATTTTGAGAAAAGAAACTTCTGAGGTGAAAATAGATAGTTTACCTCTAAAAGTTACAGTAAAAATTCAAGACAAGTACCAGAGATGACCATGAGTCTGTCTCCCATAATGTCTTTGCCCAAGGGCTTTGCTGAGCTCAAGAGATCCACAGCACAAAGCACTGCCTTCATTCCTATATATGCACAAGACGCATTCCTTTCATATTCTTACAGGTACACGGGTCTGTAGGCAGGGGAGACCACTCATACTTCAAAATAGGAAAGCCTGAGACACAGAAAGAGATTTGCCTACCCTGTAACAGCATCCACCCCCTGTACAGGTCCTTGCTTACTGCCTGTGACCCCGAGGAGGAGACAGGCATTGGATTTGTCCCATTGTAAAGATTTTATGCTTGATTTTGAAGAAAGGTTCTGAGTACAGCTTCAAATATAATCAGGTTACACACTTAAATGCCAGCACTGAATGTTTTGAAGAAATTATTACCCCCATGGAACAAGGCTGTCACATTGACCAAGCCAAGGCTGACATCTGGAGAGATGAGATTCTCCTTGCTTTTATCAGATTTATCAGTATTTTATCAGTATTTATCAGTATTTATCTCCTTGCTTTTATCAGTATCATTTGGGGAACCCAGAATTAGGCTTCACAAAAATACTGACAGGGTTAAAAATATAGACAGGGGAAGTAGGTCTCAATTTTGAGGTCTCATTGTAACTCTCCCTGTTTTTAAGAGGGCAGTTATATCCTACCCTTTTCTGCCTTTCTGTAATGGAAGATGCTGACACCAGAAGATTGCTCCCTGACCCCAGTCAAAGGCAAGACAGAGGTGTCCTCTTCCATCCCAGTGAAAGCTGCACAGGAACAGCAAGGCCAACAGGGAGGTGCAAGTCAGCAGGAGTCACCTCTTTCAAGTCATTTAACAACTTAACTCCCATTTCCAAAGTAAGAATCAAGTGCTCAGGGAACAAATCCATTCTTACCATTAATTGCAATGGTTGGGAATGAAGTGACCATGCACCAAAAACTACACTGATCACTTACAGGAAAGAAGAGATTTGAATGCTAAGGAGTGACATGAGGGATGAGCAGATCATTGATGGACAAACTCTTCACTGCCTGCAGTAAACTGAGGGCTTTAGCATTCCAAGGGTGCCATTCTTCAGCAGAGAAAATACAAATTTCTGTACTTACTTGCAGGCATAGTCTTGCAGATCAGAAACATAATTGCACACTCCACCATGGAGGCAGTATGACTCGTATGAAGGAGGACATCCTACAACATCACCTTGCACAGCCTTTGTAGTGTACTCATTGCTGACAGCAGCTGGGGGAACAGTAGATTCTGAAACAGAGGGTTTTATAAGGACATCTCAAACTTTTGGCCTCATTGGCAACATAATCTTATGAAAGAATTCCAGAACTTCAAGGTACTAAACTAGGTAAAATATCCAATTTCTATTAACTACTTGGTTTTACCTATTTTCTTACATTGTTATCAAATTTAGGCAAGCAGAAATATAGATCAAATTACTAAATATTATACTATTGCTAAATATGATAATATTTATATATAAATATTATTTATAAATATATTTTATTTATTGATATTTATTATTTATAAATACTGATAATAAATATATAAATATAAGTATTATTAGTATGATACAATAATATATTGATATAATATATAAATATCTAAATATTTTAGATTTACAGTGAAAGACCTACAGTAACTGACTGAGTTCTGTGTGTTTAGATGCATGAGTCCAGCCCTAAAGAAAAACTGCACCAACTGTCTAGGTGCTTACTCTGAAATGATTTTTACAACTTGTGCAGCTTTGACATATGGTAAATCCCTACCATGCACAAATTACCAGGGTGAGAGGCAGAGGTGAAGGGTGGCTGTATTTCATGCACTTGGATCTCAGACCCAGAAGCTTTCACAAGCAACTTGTCATTCTTATGCAGATTGTTTCTCTTCTGATGCCATTCAGTAAATTGCATCTATGTGTGATGGCAGATCCCATTTTTTACTGTTTCAGGCTAGTTCAGGTACAGCTAAGTGCATCACTGGGGGAGCAGGGAGCCCTATGGTTCTGCCACAGCGGTCTGCAGCCTGCTCTGAATCACACAGGCTGCCACCTACACACCCATCCAAACCAGCTGGTTTTAAAGGCAGCACTGATATCTCTGCACAGCATGACCACAGTGCAGACATGCCCTTACAAAAAAGGACTGTTTTCATGCCTGCTTTGATGCCAGAACAAACCTATAGGTCAGAACAAAACATCTACATGGCAAAGAATTTCCACTATGGCAGTATGGATTAGCAGAGACACACCTAATCATTCTCATACAATTGTGGGGTCAGTTCTGTGACTCACACCAGTTTTATTGCAACATGACCTTCAATGACATTTGGGGTTTAAAATTTCATTTGCAGGAGAACTGCCATGGCAAAGAGCCTGAATGGAAAGGGATGAGTGATTATAGTGAACCCCAGGTGTGCATGCATTCAGCAAAGAAAATTTCATCTTGCTAAAAGAGCTTATTAGCCAAAGAGCTAAAACAGTGTGTTAACATCTATAAAGACATGGGATCAGACTGACACATGAGGGACCTAGGAAACATTACTTCCAAGTCATGCATCATTTAAAATCATCATTTCCTGAGTGACACCTGAAACTACTGAAAGATTAAGTGATTGAAATGGGAGTGGGAATCCTGATAGGTGCTCTATTTAAGAAAGCCGTAATTTCCTTGTTTTTCTGAAGAAACAGCTCTGTGGCAATCACACAATGTCCCTCCATCGTCAGAAAGTCACTCAATCTGGAGTAAAATTCACCCTGACCAAGTGGGCTGACACAGAGTAAAAGAATGAGTCACTCTCATTTTCAGAGAATGCTGCTACCTCATTGAGGCACCAAAACGAAGGTCACATAGTCACTAGTGCTGAACTTTTAGCAGTTCCCTTCAGTAAATGGATAATCAGAATTTCTAAGGTGTTTCAGAGCCCTTTTGAACACTTAGTGACTGGAACTGAAAAACAAGCTTATACTGAAGAATCAAATGACCCTTAAATCATGTGCATTTCCTGTGCTAGCCTTCTGCAAAGTAACAGAAGGCACAGGAAATTTGAAAAATGGCACAGATTGAAACTACCCTCAAAAAATGTTACTTCCAAGGAGCATTTACTTCTGCTGTAGATTGTAAATGATATTTGATAGATTTGTTGGTACATTTAGAGAGTAAAAAAGTTTACATTGAACCTTAATGTAGATATTTCCTTACTAAACTTGGATCTGGTCTCCTTAGTTCACCACAAAACAGCCCCCTAAAGGCAATGCTAAATGGATCCACAATCTGGTCAGGATGTTACTATACAGGGATCCTTTAGTTTCCAGGTGTAACAATTTACCCAAGGACACAGCTCTTAATTTAGGGCCACTTTGTTTTATTTGCTCACTCCATTTACTCACTGCAACCGTTGCCAGTTCCAGAAGCATGATCAGCACACGAGCAAGTGAAGTTTCCTTCTGTGTTTGTGCAGGTCATGTTCTCTCCACAGGTGTGAGACCCCATCTTGCACTCATCAATATCTGTCACCCAAACAGTCTGCAGTTAGAAGAATGAAATGCCTCAGAGCATCGGCTAAAGGGCAGCAGTAGCAGCACTGTGCTCCCCAGGCAGTGGGGAAAAACACCAGAGACCTCTCCCCATGAAAATATGCCTTCATGGAAAGCCTAATGGAACATCAACCAGCATACTTTCTATAGCAAGAGCATGGTGTGCTGTTGCAGAACCTCTCCATGGGGAGAAGGAGGGAAAGGTTTCCCCATGGAATGTAACAGCTACAGCAGAGTTGAAGAGGAGACTCATTTGTACCAGATGTATTCTCCTGGCATTGCTAGTCCTAGCTTGCAGCCTGGATCCATACATTGGCATTCTTGCAGTAACACAGCAGAAGGGCTGGGAGTGGGGAGCTGCCCACCCCTGTACCACCCACCTAGTTCAGCCTAACAAGAGTTTAGGCAGAAGAAAAGTTTCTAGAAACCTACAGGTTTATTCAGTTTGTGTAAACACCTCTGTGAGTGAGGTTTTGAATGACTGTGAAGAGGGTCCTTGACTACAAAGGCTTCCAGGCTCAGAGGCCATGTTAGGTTTGTATACATCTCCCACCCCATTCTGGTGCACACCCTCCTCCTGCCCCCACACCTTCTCTCCAAAGCCCATGGCAGCAGCTGCTGCCAGGCTGGCCACCTGCACATTGCTAAGTGCCAAAGCACCCCTCTCAAAGGTAAAACTTTTAGTTCACACAGCAGAGTTTGGGAGCCTCTGATTCATTTTATGAACTGTCAGCAGAACACATCTAGGTCTACTTTGGGGAATCACAGATCTGTTACCCCAATTTTTGTGAAATGATTGCTTAAACTGCTGGGAATTTTTCTACAGTAAAATTAACAGGATCTGGCTCAAAACAGTATAGAAAATTCAGAGCACTTAAAAAAAAGGGGGGAGAGGGGAACACAACTGCTGCAGCATATTTCATGTGAAATGTGATTTCACCAACACCACATGAACTCACCGTGTGCTATCACTGAATATACCATCACATTCCTGGACACTGTGCATGCATGCAGGCCCTTACAACTGAAGCACAAAACCACTTACCAGTTTCTGGCTTTCACAGTACATTTTAAGTCATCAAACACAAAATTAGTTTTAGTTATGTTCACATCTTAGTAATATTACATATTTTATAAAATGCTGAGAATCTGTTTTCTGGACTTAAAGACTTCAGGAAGATAATAGACTGTTTTTCAATAACAATGGAAGCTACTACATCCTGAACAACTATTCCACACTATAGTGGTAAGTAAGACAGTAAGAGCCCAGGGCTGCTTGAGGACTTGCCTTCCAGGTTGTGCTGAGTCAGCAAGGGGACCTTATCACTTCTGTGTGCACTTCCATCTGCACTTCTAAACACCTTCAAAGACATGAGCTCTGTCTCTGACCCCTGCAGGAAAAAAGCCTTCTCGATTCTTCTGTCTCTGATACTTTCCACACTCTACCCATAGTAAGGATATTGCTCTTAATTTTTCAGTCATCCAAACCAGTGTTGAAGAACCAAGTCCAGTAAATTTTATGTAAGAATTGGTTCAAACTTATTGGGCTTTGAATTAGGCAAGAAAGGAAAAAAGTAAAAGAAAAGGACAAAAGAGAAGGCAAGACTCTCATAAAGCTCTGAACAAACTGTGTGCTAGTCAAATACTGAAGAGAAAAAGCTTCCTGTTCATATTTACCACTAGAATGGATTAAGAATTTAAGAGACGTAGGGAATGAACTAAAGACCTGGCATTAGAGCTGGATGGGAAAATCAGTGGGTCTAATTATTAACAAGACTCTAAATGTACTCAAGTTGTCAGTGTCACACCTTGAACCTCGTGCCTATTAAACAGACCTGGAATTATTTGATGAGTATTATGACACACTCAATACCTGCTTTCGTTTATATTCATGGCAACGATTTCCAATAAAGCTCTACTGCTTCACCTCCACTTCCCTCCTCCTCTCTCTCCTTCCATAGCCACTAAAAAGAGTGCAAACACTGAGAGGAGATATTCACTGACAACTGCAAGCTTTGCATATTGATCAATTGCTGAGGTTACCACACACTTCAAACAGGGAGGAAGGAAACACAGAGGCAGCAATGCCTCAGCCTTGCAGACAGAGCAGAGCCTCCCACACACCCATACCATAGCAGTGGACTCCATCTCCAGCGTAGCCTTCCAGGCACTTACAGACGTAGCCCCCTTCCGTGTTGATGCAGTCGGACACGCTCCGATTGCAGCGGTCCGCGCCTGCGGCGCACTCGTCCACGTCTGTGGGACACAGCAAGGGACAGGACACTTGGGTCAGAAAGCCATCACACCAGTCAATCCACTGAGACATCTACCCCACGGACCTCCCTCAGACTCTGCTGTCACCTGGCATTTGTGCATGTGAAGCAAATGGGAAGAGAAGGACTTTCTGGTCTTTTTTGGTACGAAATGTGATGGGGGGTGTTCTAAAATCCAAGAGAGTTAACAAAATGATATCGCAAATACAATTTGCCTAAAAAAAACCTGTTCAGAGGAAATTATCTGATTCAAAAATAGCTTTATGTTATAGAACATATAATTCATTAAGTTGGAAAAGACCTCTAAGAACATGTAGCAACTTTGTTTTATAAAAGAACACATAGGCTTAAAAAAAGAAAAAGTACTACAGTGGAAAAAATGTATGCCCATTCCAGCTTACAATTTTTTCTTTTCCATAGTAACACAGATTCTTCTGAGTCTCTTCATGGTTAGCCACCAGATGTTTTGGTTTTTTTGTTTTTTTTTTTTTTTTCTGTTTCTAACACCTTCCTCTCTTGACCTTTGTGAGAGCAAAACAGTTATTCCATTTATGTTGGAAACAAGTCCAGAAACTTAAAGACCACCCTGAGCAATGTTTTGCATGGCTGTTAGAGTCTTTCTAGTGCTTGAAAGAAACTAGAGTAGCACTTTTTTATAAATATTACATCAGGAATACTAATTTTGAAGAGATTCCTTATGCCTAAATTATACATTAACTATCATGTCTATGGACTGAGCTTTTATAATTAGTCAATTTTTACAAATAAATGCATTATACTTCTATTATCCACGTTATTGCTTGTTAATATTAATAGGATTAACACTCATGGCTCAAGGGGGAAAAAAAGGCATGTAATAATTAGCCATTTCATCTCACATGCTTTCTGCTCATCATTCTTTTCATACTATTGACCTTTCTCTGATGCCTCACACAGCTGAGCTGCCAATATGAAAGCAGATAGATTTTCTTCCTCCCCCCCAAACTGCAATTTTTCAAAAGTTATAATAATGTTTTTTATTACCATAGCATGATTTCCCCTTCCTGGTAAATCCTTTCAAACACTGGCACATAGCACCATCTTCCAGCAAAACACACTCTGCATTGACATAACATTCTAGTGCAGTGCAGTCATCTTCATCTATAGCATAAGGACAACAAAACAAAAAAAAAAAAAACCAAAAAACCAACAAAACCAAAAACAAACAAATCACTAGATGTATTTGAAAATATCAAAGGAGGTAGTGTATATCTATATTATAGATAAACAAACTAAGAAAACCAGAACATACTGACAAAGTTTGAAACTTAGCTCTCCTGGATTAATAATGACAAGCCCATATAATCACTGTTCTTTGTCTAGATGGAGTTGACATGTCACTTAGTATCAGGATTTCTGAATATTTTATTCAAAACCCATTGCAAAAGTTAATGCTCTAGTGTCATCAGAGATATGTAGAATTCAATGGGTTTATTTTAACTTTTTTTAGAGGAATGTAATATACTCAATGACCTAAGGGAGAGACTTTCTCAAGTGTTCCAAATTAGAAATGTTTGTTCTCTAGACCAGGATAACATTATCATTTTTTGTTGATGTAGCCAAGGAATATAGACACAAAACAAAAAAGTAGTCCTACCTGGAATAATTGCTCAGACCCAAGTTCTTGTTAAAGATTAAAAGCATGAACACCACAGTCTCAACAATGAACCTCTCTTTCTTTAAGGTCTATTACCTCTTTCTGCTCTATAAACCTGAGGTTCTGAGGCTGTTCAGAGCCTCAGAATAAGCATAAGGAAGATAACCATCAGACTATACCTGATACCATGATTTCAGCTGTAAAAAAAATTATTTTCTGCTTTTCCCCATTGTCTGCATCCTTAAAAATCCCAGTGCTCTGTGTGCTCTGGAGCACAGTCTCTGGTGGCTGCATTGGCATTGCTTCCTTGTGCACAGAGACACTTCCTGAAAAAGACAAGAAAAAAATGGCATGGACTACTTAAACCTACTGAAATAGCCATCTGATTTTCAAATACTTGTCTATTTTCCAATAATCATGGTGGTTTCCTTTTAAAATAAGCATCAGTATCCTCCCAGACTAACCCGTTTCTGACATCAAATTATTCCTAAAAGGACTCACTGGTGAGTTTTCTCAAATACAAAAGAGAAGAAATGTGACTCGTTGCTCACAATAATTGTCAGCATTGCACATACTTTTTTCACTGCTAAAGTGCCAAGGGAAAAATTACAGGGGTCAGACTGTAATTTTGTCTGTTGTCTTGTTGTTGCAAGGACAACATTCCAGCATTTTCATTCTTCAGAGAAACCATCATTCCTTACATTAGAGCAAGGTGAATTTTTCCAGTGCTACCTGTCAGGATCCTCAAGGGTTTGACGGGTGTCCTTTTTGGGAACTGGAGGACTGTACCTGCTGTTGAGTTGGAAGAATCCAGAGCATGACAGGATTTTCCATCTTGAGTTTTCACAAATCCTGGATGGCACTTGCAGTGGACAATTCCAAAACTGTTTTCACAGATCTGATCACAGCCTCCATTCTCATAAAGGCAAGGATTTGCCCCTAATGAAGAAAAACAGGAAAATTAACAAGCTGCTTCTTCAGTCAACATTTCTGTTTAGATATGCAGAGTTGAAGCAGTTAGAAAAAGAATAGGGACTGACAAGAGCTAGGATTTAATTTAATTTAATTTTTTTATATAACAACAAATGCCTATAGTAAAGCATAAATATTATCACCTAGCCCCTGTCAAGAAAAGAGATTCATGTACTCTGTATCTAATGCATGTACCTCATTTTTAAATTTTATTCCCTTTATTGTTTCTCCTTTAATATTTAGAGTCCTAATATTTCAAGGACATAAGGAACCCTTGATTACCTTCTCTCAATCCTGGTTTATTGGATTACTCATTTCTGCTTACAGGGAGATTGTTCCCAACAGAAAATCAAATTGTTTGATCAAAAGCTAATAAATCTCACAAAATATTTCCCCATGTCATTTGTTATTATTGGTGTGTGGCAGGGGGTGCTAATAGACTAGGATAAATAGGAATTAGAAGACTGTGGTAGCCTCATGGCAATTGATCAGCATCTATTCTTGGGCATGACCATAAATCTGTCAGCATTCCTGGGACCCATGCCCACATGATGCTATCAATAAATGCCAGTCTGACTATGCAAGGCTTTTTAAAGAGCCTGTTTCTGAGAAGATAATCCTCTATCCAAGGACATCTATTCTACTGGTATCAGTGAACAAGAGGAGGCTGGAAGGGAATGGCTGCTTGATTTTTTGCAGTGTACCTGGTTTCGCCAAAGGATGAACTACAACCACTGATGAGGGTCTCAGCATGCTGCCTCGAAGACGTACCCTGTTTTGGCCGGTCTTCTTGTCCACCCTCACTAGTGATGGCCTAGCCCAGTCAGAAAACCACAGGTGGTCCTCAAACACCGCTACAGCAAAAGGGTGGCCTACGAAGACATTAGGTTTATCATTTCCACATCTGTAGAACACACACAAGAAGCCCTGTAAAGGAAAGCATTACCTGCATATAGACCAACTTCTAACACAGGGGCCTAGCCACAGCCAGTGCTCCCTTTGATTTCCCATGGGGAGGGATAAGTGCTCATGAACAATGGACCAGGGGCACAGGTTACTTGTGCTCTTAGCAAGGGAGGTTGGGGCACTTGCCTGGCTCAGTACACACTCTATGCTTCTGGTGACTTCCAACCAGATCTAGTTCACAAAATGCTTCTACCTCACACATCATCATCATTTCTTGAGGCAGCCTTGGAACCAGCCTTCCAGAACTGGAGTACCTCCCTCCTCTGCCACGACAGAGAGTGGCCTGGCAGGGAGCTGCTGAGGTGCACAGCCCCTTTTGCAGTCTTCCCCTGACAGGAGGAAAGGAGCTCACAGCACAGGTACCCTGGCATGGGGCAGCCTGGGGGCTGCAGACACTGCTCTGACTCCTGGCAGGGCCCCAAAGCCACTGTGTGGCCTCTGCAAGTGCTGAAACCCCACACAAGTGCAATGCAGAGGGGCATATAGCCAGCTAACATAAACCACAGGAGGCAATAGGTCATCCAGGTAACTTCCTCTCTTTTCACTGATGACAACAGGATCCTAGACATCAGCTTCAATTACAGGACTAACAGTAGCTGCAAGAAATTCCACCCCAGGTTCAGAGCACAGGAATTTTTCCTTGATAGCACAATATTATCTGCACAAACTCAGATCCCTAGTTTGACTTCCAGAGATAAGCTCAGCAATTCAAAATCCAAAGGACAATTTCATAAATAATGGCAGACGTAAAGATCTTTACTAAATGATTCTGACTCTTTCTAATCTCTCATGATAGAAAATTGTCATTAGTCCAAATGGGACTATGCATTTCTTCTATACACTCAGAAATCTGCTTTCAAGGAAGCCTTTGGGCAAGCCTTTTGCAATGGAAGGTAAGAACACATGCTATTCCCCCATGGATGTACACCTGGCTTCAGAGTGAATGCTTCCTGGGTGAAGCAGGTTTGCTTTGTTATGGTCCTTAGACCAGTGCCTCAGTGGCACAGCACTCTACCACTGCAGTCTGAGCCCCTCTGAAAGGTATGTTTTTTAAGCACATGATTTTTACAGTCTGTGCTTTTCCTTCTTGATGTAAACCTCAACTAGGTAGTGTTTAATTTCAGTAATGAAATTGGGATCCCAACATGTATTAGCTTAAAAAAAAATTAAAAATCAAAGGCAAGCAAACAAGGAAACAAAACAACAGATAACCAATACAGATAACAATTAGAACCTTGGGAAAGGAGTATGTGTTTGTATATCTTAAATTCACCTAACAAATAAACTGAAAAAAAGAGTCCTTTACAAAAAAAATTCTAACAAACTGTGTAAGTGTTCTTTAGTGTTATTTGAAGAGTGTATTACTGGCACCTAACTACCTCCACTGATCCATGCTTAATCACAGATCTTGATTCTTACCTTTTCTTCCCATTAAATTTGAGCAACTAGACCAAGGTCCAGATACTGTCCCCACCCAAACATTTCCTCACAGTTTTAGGATCTGTAGTTTGCCCTATTCACAAACAGCACCCTGCTTTGGCCAGCAATTTATTAACCTCTTATTTTGAGAATACATTAAGGATTTAAATCAGAAGTGTGGTGTCAGTCAATAGAGATAGCAGGAACAGTACAAATGTGACCCACTGCATAAACAAAAGGGATGGTTGTGTTCTTCATTGCCTCGGGCAGGGTATTATGGGCTGTGCTACTTACAGCTGAAAACAGGTTAGGTGGAAGAGCAGAAATAATTTACCTGTTTTGCATGCAGCTCGACTGAATGAACTCTCAGTACAGGGGCACTAGAGGGAGCTGCTGTAATAAAAATTCATGTTACAGCAGACCACCTATGAACAGGTGCCACCTTCCCATTCTCCAGTGTACAGCTGTTCAACAACAAAAACTGAATTCCAATCTTCACTCTCTCCTCAAGCCTTTTGATATCTTACAAACTGGTGAACACTGGTTCCTCCAGGACCTCACTTCACTCACTTCCAAAGGACTGGGAGGGTGTCTGGCTTAGGTGATGAACACAACTCTTCCCAGAGCACAGACTAGAACCGAGGCTGCTCTCGACAGAGTAACCATAAAGTTACTCATGGCAATCATGGTATTGAGCTATGAGTCCTCACTCAGCCCGTGTTTTGTATGCACACCTACAAAAGGGTCCCCAGAGAGATCCCATGATCAAAAGGAATTGTCCTCTCCAGAAACTAATTTGTCATGTACAAGATTCTTAAACACATGGTTTACTTTACACATGGTACAACATCAGTTCCTTGTTGCTAACACCTCTGTCCTCTTGCTCCAGAACAACACAGTTATTTGTCAAGCAGTAGAGTCCTTAGCCATAAAAACTACCAGCACATTGTAAAATCATTTTTCATTTGGTGTCTATTGTGTGTTTAGAATCTTCAACATTGCAGATACAGGTTTTCTGTTCAAGGATCTTAATGACCCAGATTAATTCCCTTTCATCTTATGTCAGTATAAGATTGTCACTGATTGTCACTGATGCAATAAACACAGCAAAACCTGAATTAAACTAAGCAGCCATGCATGGGAAAAGCAAACCACATTTTTAATTTTTTGATTCTTTTCATTTTTCTGTGAAGGCAGAGAAGTTCTCTGTGCAATGCAAAGCGGCTCGTTAATAAAAGCAGAGAGTGTTAGAAAGACACGCTTTTGCTAAAATTAATAAAAGTCAGCTGGGTAACAGAATGAGGAACTTAAGTGCTGTCATTCACCTCAACATAGCATGGGATACATAGCACAGCAGCTGGCCAGTAGTTTTCATGCACATATGCAGATACACACACACGGACAAAGAGCAGTAGGTAATTATCAACCCCAAAGCCTCACCTACATCATTCTGTGCAAGAATTCGACGGCCAGAACCATCCAGGTTTGCACTCTCAACCACAGCCTGTTTAGCATCACACCAGTACAACTTGTCAGCCAAGTAGTCGAGAGCTATTCCACTGGGCCACAGCAGGCCAGTGCTGGCTACGACCCGGCGATCGAAGCCTTCTAATGAAGAGCTGTCAATCCTCGGATTGACCCCCATGTCAGTCCAGAATAATCTCCTTCAGAAAACAAAATGAATACAGGAAGTCAGTAAGTAAATGTTTGTCCTCCTCTCCATGGAGTTCTTTCAAAGGAGAAAGGTCAGATCAGAGCAATACAGCCCTGGCTCACAGGAGAAAAAGTGCACGCTTCAAGCAAACATTGGCTGCTGATCTTTTCACACTTGCCATAAGACTCCAGGTGATTGCACTGGGACTTATGCAGAAACCTCACTCTGTTCACTGGCATGAAACCTTTAGAAAACAACTTCTGACTATGTTAACTGCCACAGCTCTTCATATCTGCCTTTTGATTTTCCATGTGACAGCTGATGGTGTTTTTGCAAACCCAGGCAACAGAAAATGACTAGAGTCCTGTGTGTTACTCACTGAGTGTTTAGCAGTTTTCAATGAACAGACAATTTTGAGACAATTTTGAGACAATTTTGATTGCTAGAAGGCAACTCAAAATGGGGATAGCTATAATTGCAAATAATGTCTGAAATTTGGGCTCATCTTCCCAAGCACCAGTTGCCTCTGTCCGGTTTACTGAAATAACCCAGGGATTCACTTACCTTTAGTTACACAAGCAATTTTGCTCTAACTAATGCAAGGATCAGTATTTTCAAGAACTCTAATTGTGTTTCATATCCCTCTTTAATATTTACAACTATGGACATTGCCATAATGTCTGTTCACCCTTTCACCATTAACATCCTAAAAAGGAAGATTTTAATGATGTTTCCCCCTGCATGCTTTGCCTCTACCAATAATTCTAATAAGCAATCTGGCAGAACCTACCTTTCTTCAAAGTTTTCCTGCAAAATGTCTCTGTAGCATTCAACCTCTACTGAAAGATTGTTTCAGGTCTTTTATGGGCAGAGGCAAGCTAGCAAAACACCCTCCCCAAACCTGCTTCTTTCTGATTCATCAGTTATAGCAGGATATGAGCATCAAATCAAAATTTAAAGGACCAGATTTAAAATGCTCCTACTACGAACATATTGACTAAAACTCCATTAGACTTTGCCAATGATTGAAACATCCATAATTTCATCAAGAGTTTAAACAACTGGCATCATTTCAGCACTAGTTAAGAAGATACAAGGTGCATTTAAAACAACAAATCTCCAGAAGAGTGAATTAGGTTTAGTTTTCTCTGAAACATGGGCCAAAAGAAAAGGCAGTTCTGTAAGCACTACTGGTTAAAAGTAATTACCTTCTTCACTCTACCAGATATGGAACCAAAGTTTACAGTGTGGCACCTACAGCTGTCAGTGACCTCAGTTGCTCATGCTTATCTTTAGCTTAAACTGCACACAGTATCATTAATGCTCCAATTAGTTTCTTCTAAAATCTATATGAGAAATGAACATGTCCCAGCTCATGAAAGAAACCCTGCAATAAAACATTACAGTTCACACAGCTCTGCAAGGCAATGACTCACCCAGCACGAGACTAATGCATATTTTTGACTGCCAAAAGGGCAAAGCTTGCACACTCATTTTTAAAAAATCACAAGAATTACATGATTTACTGTGTTTATCACTCCTTACTTAGCAAATGGGTGAATGGCAATCCCTCGGGGCTGGGAGAGATCCTCCCAGATGATCATTTTTCTTTGCATTCCATTCAGATTGCTCCTTTCAATGCATGCCTTCCTGCAACACACAGAGCACTGTTAGGTCCTCCCTGCCATCTTTTTAATCACCTTCTTGGGCTGAATGCACTAAGATTTTGCATTGCTTTAGTTTAGCTGTAATAAATAATTTCACAGCGACAGGAAGTAATCCTGCTGATGTGGGATGTCTAGTGGTTTTATCAACAAGTAATTCATGTTACAGCTTCATTATCTGGTCCAGGGCATGATGATAAAATACCTGCTGGTCTGCAGAAGACATGAAGTTCTCCTTCTTTGGGTGAATAATGAATTGCAAGTATGATCACTAATAGATAAATGCTAGCTTTAAAAGGACTCAGGAGGAAAACCAGCTCCTAACTGAATACCATTACCAAATGTATAAAGAATTTTTTAATAGTACTTTTACAAAGCATTTTTCATCCAGAAATTCAGTGGTCATTTTACATATTACATCTATTTTGCAGGAAAGAATGAGGCTAAGGTTCTTAAGATTACTCATAAAATCTGTGGCCAAGTCAAGTATGGAATCTACATTGCCAATCTTTCAATTCACCTTTTTTCCAGAAAACTGATTTTATTGCTGCAATATTCATCTTGCCAAATATCAGCCTCTACCTGCAAGCAAACCTACAGCCTTCCATGCCTCTTTGAACCTTCAAAGAAAGGCCCCACAGAGATGGAAGGAGAAATATATTCCTGCAAATGTAGAATACAAACAGGTAAATGTAGTGGGTGAGAAGGAAGTCACAGGTTCAAATTCTCATATTCCCCCTGAATGTGTCCTGTCTTATGGAGAGAAGCACCATAATCTCCCATTTCACAAGAAACACTGGCATATTTCTACAGCAGCTCAATCATGTGACAATATTGTACCTAAAAGCAAGGAAGTGGACTAGCAGAATATTTAAAATGGAGAAGAAGTGTGGTCTAAAAACTCAAAATTAATTTTTATTGACTAAAGAATTATGGATCATATTGAAAGTTCATGACCACTCTTCAAGGAGTCTTCATTATCTGTTGTGATCTGAAACTGCCTTTTCATCAAAGGTCAGTTTTGTTTCCCCCTGCACATAAGGTCAGGTATCAGCTGAAAGGTGGTCACTATCTGGCAGCAGTCATTGCTCTTTTATCAGAGATAATTGACAAAGACTCTCCAATAACATGAATCTAGCTGCCAACAGCACTGACTTATTCCCACGATGTAATCAATACAGTAATATTCTTTTTTATGCGTATATATGTGTATATACATATATATACAAAGATGTACCTATACACATGCACTCACACGTGGTGGATGTATATAAAAACAGTGTAAGGAAATACATTCACATGCACATGTGCTCATACCTATATGTATATATGCAGTGCATGCTTTAGATTCCTTGCAACTGAGTCCAAACCCTTGCTTCTTAGAAAAAGATAAAAATACAATAGCAGACTGCAAGTGAACTTCCACCATTTTAGTTTTAAAGAACCTTCCAACTGTATATACTTGAGACTAAAACTACCCAACCAGAATGCGAAGCACTACTGAATTAGAGTGATATCTCAGCTATTTCTGCATCACCAGTCATTTATTCCAAATATTTTATGGCATGCTTCAACACAGATGCCCTGTGGAGCATGTACCCTCTGTCTGTCCAGTACAATTTGCGGTTAATCCAGTCCACAGCGAGGCCTTCGGGTGTATCTATAGCTCCATGAATAACCTTTTCACGATCTGAACCATCCACATTAGCTCGTTCTATCCATTTCAAGGCAGTGTGGGCAAAGTAAATCTGTGAATAAATAACAGACAAGGTGCCATTAGTTCTCATCTCACTTTCCACTCTACCTCCTCTGTCTAGTAACTCCATTCTAAAACTCCTTTTTCATCCGGAAGATTCCCTAAACTGCTTATTCACAAAAGGCTGCACAGGTAACCCATGATCCCTGATCAAATAAAAAGGCACTTATCCTTCAACCAGGATGACTTCTACAGGCAGCTTGTGCTTAGCTGTAAATCCTGGCTGCCCTATATACAGCCCTCTGAATATCCTGTAGTTTTGTTTCAGCCAGCAGCTACTTCACATGAAGCACAGCTGAGGAAGCAAAAGTAGGAACAGGCAGAAAGATGCTGTCATTTCACTGGCTGCTCATGTTGAAAAGGGAGAAGTGTGGAGAAGATAGTAGCACTCTCTGTATATCAAGGAGCTGGGAAGGGGAAAAGGAGTTATAAAATTTACTTGTATTTTTTTCCCACTCTTTTATCCTCCAGCTATCTGAATTTTTCACTAGGTGTCTATTCTGTAAGGCTCCAACATTTCCAGAAGAGGTTTCTTAGTTTGGGGTCAAAAGAAAAGTTCTTTGCTGGTAGGGAAATCAGGTTAGCATATTCCAAGGATGTGTAAATTTTGTCTTGTATCCCAATATCAGAGGAAGCCAAACACTGTATGGCACAACCATATCAAAAGTATTGCTGAGGCTTTCTTTGGAAATGGTAACAGCGAAACAAATAACTTTGCTTTGATGCTGGCCATGAGGTCAAACAAAACAGGAGGGAGCCTCTAGCCTTAGCCCAGCTACTTCAGCACCCTGGGAGCACAAAGGAGTGCTGCCTTGCCACTCAGCTGACACAAGCACCTGGCCCCCTGCATGTCCCCTCACCTCTGTACTGCCACCCAACACCGCAGGAGGGGATCCCTGGTGCACACCAGAGTCTCTGGCACAGCTGATCCACACTTGGCACAGCACAGGGCAACTGCTGCCTCTCCAGCTGGGCCCTATTTCGGGAGCAAGTGGAGATGTTCCAGAAGTGCCTGAAGTGCTCCTCCTGTAAATGCAGATCTGGTAACATCCACATTTGTTTAGCTGTGTCCATCTGGGCCTTGAGGTGCTTCCAACAACTTAACTGAGCTCCTCATCAGCTTTCACTGTACTATCCAGTATTTCTTTGCAACACTTTTACAGTGGAAATAAGTATCTCCATGGGAAAATATAACTGCCTGCCACAGCAGGTTTAGCAAAGCACAGCTGAACTCCTAGTCTTCCCAACTCTGCAGGCAAGGAGTAGGACATTAGGATGTGGCCACACAGACAAACAGGTCTTTATACAGAAAAGATTCTTGTTTCCAACAGCACTATGTAGCATGTGAGCAGCACATTTTGGAAGAGCAATAGACCGTGAGCATTCAGCAGTTCAATAATATCAGGACATGGGAAATAATTCTTATTAAGATTACTCCAATGTTTAGTAGGGCTCATAGAGATTTATCTGTATAGAATAAAAGATACCTTTGCTTGTACCACTACACAGTGAAAAAAACTCCACAGTGTATTTCCAGAAAACAACACTGCTGTCTTAATGGAGAAAACTTATCAATCACACAAAAGTTCTTTAAAATTGAGATCATGCCTGAAGTGAATTTAGATATTCAAATTCTCTGTGAACTATAATTTTCAATGTATAAAAAGGAAATAATTAAAGGATGAAACTCTTCAACTAGTGGTTGGCAGCCTGTACCAGTTGTGCTCCTAGAAGGTGACAGAAGAACGAGCAGCGTAATGCGTAATCCAGATCACTGACAGAGGAAAGGTTAAGGCACATGAAAGCTCAATCCTTTTGTCCTTGCAACACTCCAGAATCCTCTCATTTTTAATGCCTTACCTTATTTTCCACTGGGTCAGAGTCCAGTGCTAAGACTACTCCCATCTGCCAGTCAAGTAAACTTGTATAATCTGTTCCATCAAAACTGATCTGGCGGATATCTTGGCCATTTGCAAATAACAAAAATGGCTTAGGACCTGTCAATTAAAATTTGCCAGTATGTTAATTGCACTAAGTTCAAAGTGAACTCTAACTTGCATTACTACCTAAGTAACACTGTAAATAAGAAACAATGAAAGACAAAATGAGAAATAGAAGCAAAAAGAAATTATGGCAATTTTCCTACACTCCACTTGCCTAAGAAATTAAAGATAAATGTGAGTATAAGTTTACAGCATCAGCCTCAATATTTCTGACAAAAGCAGTCACTAGTCCTGCTGCATTTCACACTGAGTGCCTTAGCTTGGAGGCAATAATCTCTCTACATTTCACACAGCACCACCATATATGCCAGAATAACTTGAATTTTGCATATGGAGAAGTCTTTTGTAGTAAAAGCAAGAAAGATGCTGTCCTAAAAAAAAAAAAAAAAAGGCTTTCCCCTTATTTCAGGCACAAATCAAAGCTACTTTTTCCTCTTCTCTCTTTGGCAATTGGTTATACCTTGCTGATCACGAGAGTCTGCCCCTTTTCTCAGAAGGAGCAGAAGGGTCTGGAATCCAACAGTGTACATCAAACACCTCAGCTTCCTGAGGCCAGTGGGGGAGAAATATCCTTGTATGGAAAGTCCTTTAACAGACTGTTCCCTCTCCCATTCACCAAATACAGAGACTGCAGCCTGTTCTGTAACACTGGGCAGGAACTATGCCCATATTGATGTGAAGGCACAAAACCCTGTGTACTGCAGGACAGACCTCCACAGTATGGGAGCCTGGAGTGAAATGTTGAAGATGGATCACAGATTGAACTTTCTGTGAAGGAGACAGAACCATATACTGGTGCTTGTTCTAGTTTATTTCCAAAATAGGTTGTCTTTCCTAACAACTTATACTTCCCAAGTTTCACAAAGTAACCTAAAATCAGTGCAAAAAGGGATCCCAGTTGATCCACCTTAAAGAACTCAAAAAAAGGTTTTGCTTTTATTGGCAGAAACATGCAGGCATACCAAGACACCAACCTATAGCAGTGCAGTGCTTTCGGTCTGGCTGAAGCTTATATCCAGGAAAACAAGCACACTCCCAGGAGGATGGGCTTAAGGAAGAGCATATCTGACTGCAGCCACCATTATCTGGAGATGTGCAACCTTAAACAGAGCATTTGTAAAATTTTACTGTGCCGTTCTAAAAAAAAAATAAAATACAACAAAATCAGAGGTATAAGGGAATGGTTCACTCTGCTCAGGATTTCGACAGTGCAAATCATCTCAGTGACTGGTAGATTTACCAAAAGGCCTCCTGCTTTTTGGAAAGCAGAAGCCTAGTGAAGTGAAAACAAATTAGCAGTAACTTGTTCCAGAGTTTCCCTGAAAATTTACAACACAAAATGTTGTGTTGTAACACAAAGTGGGAGGGTGGGATACGTAAAGAGAGAGGGTCTTTAATGGGTTTCAGGGAACTCTTCTCATCCCATCTACAACAGAGTGATAAATTTTATCTGACTTTGCACTCCATGCAAAGAAACAGCAAATTAATGCAATTGTCTCCCCAGAAGTTAATTAGGCTAGGATGACAAATTGAAACTTTCTAATAAAACTAACCAAAATTTCATGTTGAAAGAAACCATTCTTTTGGTGGGTTTTTTTTTTTCTGTTACATTCTCAATACCAACATGAGCTAGCAAAATAGAAATAATGACTGAATCTAAGTATAAAGTACAGTCCACAATATGAAAGGGATTAAAAGGGAAAGAGGAGTTTTCACAGCATAAGGCTGTCAGTAATGGAGGTATCTTGACCCCTAAGACTGAAAAGATGCAGTTGAGAAGCTACAGTCCTCTGAATTTGGAAAATTGCTGAAGTGGGGAATTATAGATTGAGTGTAGCAGCTTCAAGTATTCTGAGTGTAAAAAATTCAATTTGTGGATAAGTTAGAGTGACTCTGAACCTGAGGTGCATGATGTCAATAAAATTATCACCCAAGCCTTAATTTTGTACATATATGTCCTCTCAAGTGTAAATTTTAGATGTCTCCCACAACAAAAGTCTGAGACATGCCTTGATCTGTGCTGGCAACAAAAGAACTTGCACAGCAAATATTCAATGCTGCTGCTCTTAAAAATCTATTAAAAAATGAAGATGAATACTGCTCATGTCAACACTCAAATCACCTTACATTCTATTACTCTTGCACAATCATTTGCTGTTCAAAATGATTGCAAAACGCCTTCATTCACTTCTGGCTCCTGGTGCCAAGAATAAACAGAGCCTGGCAGTCCCTTCAGCTAGGAAAAATGTTCCTTACCTGTGCATGTTTTGCCATCCACTTTGAGTACAGATCCTTCTGGGCAAAAGCAAACAGGGCCTTTAGATGTTTGAAGGCAGCCGTGACTACATCCGGTGTCATTACTGGCACAGGTAATTAGCTCTACAGTAATTTAAGGAGGAAAAAAAATCCTAAATGATGATAAAAATTTTTACTAAGACCCCAGTAAGAGACATTAACACCTTCTTAAATAGCAAAAGAAGAAGAAGGAAAAAAAAAAGGGAAGGTGGATATATAAATAAATAGAAGTGTGATGTTTAGAGTACAACGCTTCTGCAGTCTTTCTGTGGTTTGTTATGCTGTGTTTCTGTTTTTCTTTTCCAAATTTTTTCCACACCTTCTCCTGATTACAGCCCAGGAAAAAGCCAAAATTGCTGAGATCTGAAGTCATTATACTTACCGGCCTTAAATTTTCCAAAATTCTCTGAAGATGTTTTATCGAAATAGAAGTAATTTTGAAAACTTTCTTTCTTACATTTCATCTAAAATAGATCAGGTTTTTAAAACTACAAGGAATCTATACTGAAAGAATAAGTATAAAAGACAAAGAGAATGAGGAAGAACTACTTTCCTACTACTCCAAGTATAAAAGAGCTAAAATCAATCAAAACAGGAGATGAACCTTCCAGAAACAAAACTATGTACCTTAGTGTCAATTCTAGAAGTTATAAGGGCAAAATCATCTGATGACTTGGCAATAGCTTTCCTTTACTTGCTATTAGAAATATTGCAGTGCCAACATTTTTTTTTTTTTTAGTATTTCTTTAATGCAATTTCACAAGATGTACTCCTTCCACCTTCTGCACTGCAGTGCTCCATCTCTTTGTCCTAATTGTAGTGCAATATGACTGGAACTAATGCAAGATTTTCACAGGTGTTTCTATGAATCAGCTGCACACAATGGCCTAAATGGTGCATAGCTCTTGCAAATATTGCTTCTGCAGGACAACTGCATTCTGGACTGGACTGTGCTAACCACTTCAGCACAGAGAATAGGGTCCAGAAAATTCCTTCTGACCAGAGCTTGTGGCTTTAGATGAAGAGTTTAATAAAGGACTTGGAGGACAAAGTATCAAAATCTCTGACCAGCATTTGGACTTCTCATCTTCTGTGTGTCTCTCTCTCAAGCTGCATGGTGAACATCTGCCTTGTGCTGCAGGTCACACTGTCCATCCTGCATCCCTAGCCTGTGCTAGAAAAACATTCTTTTCTATCTAATTTGAGCCACCCAAAATGCAGGCATACAGTTCAAGCTGGTCATCCAAAGTAGGACTGAGTTGCACAGTGTCTAAATGTTGTTTTGGATGCAAAATGATATCCCATCTACCTCTGGCTGCAACCCTCCCATAGTTCTTCTGCTGCAGATGGCTGCCCTCTGCAGCTGTCACACACACCCTGGACCCCCACTTTGGGGTCACTGAATCCTGCTCCTGGCTCCCTCTTAACAAAGAGGAGGAAGTGGCTCTTACAGAATCACAGAATATCCTGAGCTGGAAGGGACCCGCAGAGATCAGAGTCCAACTCCTGGCCCTGCCCAGGACTCTTGGAGTCTAAAATAGACTGACTGCTAGAATCTGTTAGATTCTATGGCTATATTTACTCTCCAGTAGTGATATTTAATATACCCTAGATCCTTATCCTGCCATGATCCACACAAAACTCATTGGTGTGCACTGGCACTCCTGCTTGGGCCTTATACCAATGTTTTATTTCCATGAAACAAAGTACAAGAACCTTTGCCTATGCATAAGTTTCACTTCAAAAGTGACTGACTTTTTATTAAATATTCCAAGACCTCAAAACTTGGAAGCTTTTCACATTTTATGTTCTAGACTTACTCCGGGAAGGCTTAATTAATTTGTAGGCTGTGAGGCAGTGAGCATACACATTTAATTCCACTAATGTCATACATATTAGCAATGCTGTCAGCCTTGATCTGAAAAGAAAATACCTGATGCTGTGAGCTGCTCTTTCAGAGACTGGGCAAATCCTTAGAGAGTGAGCCAAATTCAGAGATCACATTTAAAAATACATAACTGCTTATCCACCTGGAATGTGTCACCAGGCCTAATCTGAGAAGAGGTCTCTCTGGAGACATGACTTGTTTATTTTTTCCTCCTCTGAAGAAGCATATGCAATTTCTCACGTGGAACTCATGCTTCCTTCAACACGACACCTGAAATCAGTTCACTCACTTTAAGCCGATCCTGCTTACATAACACGGGATTGCAAGCAAGCAACGCAATACACAAAACTTTCAGCAGTTCCAGTGTGAAATGAGGACTCTCTCCAATAGGATACTCCAAGTGTTTGTGTATTACAGCTCCTTACCATGACAAGTTTTCCTGTCAGGCAGCAGAACAAAGCCTCTGGGGCAGGTGCAGTAATAGGAACCAGGGATGTTCACACAGCCTAAAGTGCAGCCGTGATTCCAGAAGCCGCATTCATTAATGTCTGCAAAAAAAAAAAAAAAAAAAAGAACTTGTTGGGTCAGAATAACCTCATCAGCCAATGTTAGGGAATAGATCAATGGAACAAAGTAACAGTCTGAAAAAGTACATACTTTTTTTTTGCATTAATTTCACAAAAATGTGTTTTTCCTAATGAACCATAAGAAAACAAGTTTGCAGACCTCATTCAAATCAGTGTTAACAACCTTCTAGCAAAACATACTCATGCTCTGTATGTCCAGCATAGGTGCCTAGAGGACTTTCAGGAAGATGCCTTTCCATACAGATTCCATTTAAATCCTGTGCACATCCAAAACACGTACATTAGACACCTTCTTAAAACAAAAATTCTTTTTAAAAATTTGGGTTCAACATGATTTAAGTAAAAGCCTGAAAACACAAGTGTATTAAAAGTTGAAATTCAGAAATCAAACCTGAGAATTTCCTGATAACTAGAATGCTGATGCTCAGGCAAGTTTGTAAATCCTGTAAGCTAGGAATTCTGATGCCATTATGTCTTATAAAATGTGGTTATGTAGGGAAAGAGATGCTTTAAAAAGTATTATGTTATCTATTATTACTAGCAATTTTAGATTTTTAATGAAACAATCCAGATAAAAATATTTAGAAGCATGTTAAGAATTTCTGTCTTTTTTGAAATGATACTTCAGACAGACTTCTTGTTGCTGGATTATTCCAAGTTTCACTTTTGGAAACATCCAGTTTCAAAACATACATCCAGTTTCATCCTTCTTTTAAAATTAAATTAGCACACATAAGCATTTCTACTTATTTGAAGCTCCTACTCAGACTAAGACCAATATTTCTCAGAAGAATAGCATCTGTGACACTTTCATAGTTCTCTTTTTAAACTATTTCAGACTTGGAAGGACACAAAACTGAAATGGCACACTGAAATTTTTAAAAGCTCATAGTAATTTTTCAAACTCAATATACTAAGTAAAAGAACAGAAGAATTTTTTCATGTGATGGAATAAAGTGGATGATAAATTCATGTATTACCTTCACAAAACTGTTTATTTCGACTTAAAATAAAGCCACTAGAACATTTACACCGATGAGTCCTTGAGTCTGGCCTGCAGATTCTTCTTCTGCACTTTTCTCTGTTCAAATCACAGATCACTTTTTCTGAAAGAACAATTACAGTGTAAGTAGACTGGAGCTCTTATCATATTAATCCTCCAGTAGAAAGACGATAGGAGATGTGTTTTCTTCTCAACATCTGCTTGTTCAACCAAGCTGAGGAATTTCTTATTAATGCAAAATAACTTCATTTTTTCCCATTGGTAAAATCAGGCAAAAAAAAAACAGTCACTGTGAAAATGAAAGTACTTGGAATACTAGGAGTAGATGTGTCCAAATGATCATTTTGAGCTCTATGTCAGCACAAGCAGATCTAGAGAGAGCTTGAACAAGGGGATGATTTCATTTGGGTCCATACCTAGAGTGACTATGAAAGGGCAAGTTCAAGTTTCCTATTCCCCCAATCCTGCACAGTACTATATATTACTTTGTAAAACACTCAGAAATAAGAACAACAGAGAGGGAGCACGCATGCAAAAAAAGAGAGAGAAGAGAGATTTTTAAGACACAGCATACAAAGACTGTTGTTGTTGCTGTTGCTGTTATTATTATTATTGTTGTTATTGTTATGAGTATCATTACCACATTATTATTCATATTATTTAACAAAAAAGGTAACGTTGTTATGACCATGTTGTTGTCAGGAGGTTGTAATGACCATGTGTTTCATTTGGGCAAAAGGTACCAGCACAATCTAGAGAATCTTTGTATTGGTGTGGCTCTATGAGAAATACAAGTATTATAAATGTTGAGTTCAAATTTCAAACTCAGAACCTTTCTTGTTGTGCCCAACAAGAAATGTGCCCAACATTTTTTTGTTGGTCCCCAGGAGCCTTCCTATTTCTTCTGTTTCACAGGAAAAGCTACTCCAGTATCCTTTCTCATGGGGAGGATTTGCAGAGCCTCATGTCTGTGCTCAGCTATCTTTCAGGGCTGGTGCTTTCACAGATATGCAGCACTCATGATTTTATTTTTGTCTCCAAAATGGTTATTTTTGTTTGAACTGATGCTACTGAATGTAGGTGTGCAGCCACACAAAATGCTGTCTTCACCCTGGACTGTGTGTGTAAGACATCTCAGGCTCATACAGGCAAAGAAATGCATATGTGTCCAGTTTTCCTCTGCTGTTTCCAATTCACAACCTAAATTCCAAGAGATGGAAAACTGCATAATATCTAAGCCCCAAGTTTATTCTTCTGCTAGCCACAACAGAGAAAACGTTGACCCCTTGGTGGAAAGACAGCTCACATCTACAAAAGTAATAATTTATAATTTCCCAGACAGACACTGCAGCTTGGCTACAGGCACAGACACCTTGCACATATTTGGTTAACTGGTTAAGTCTTCTCTAGCAAAGGTTATACCATTAAATGCAAAATTATGAATGGATGACTAGGTAGATATTACCTATGTAATTTAGCATGTTATCTTTTAAGAGACTAGAATTCTGTGTGGGTTCAGGTGAGCCTCTTGTTTTGCAGAATTAATTTTGAATTAGACACAATCTTTTTCTACTGCAACTGAACCAGGAACATTTGAAGATTAGACTCTCCACAGTAGTGGAGAGTCTAATCTTCAAATAAAGAACTCATTAGAATGACAAAAGTGCAAGTGCATGCAACCACAAAAAAACAGAATCCACAAACAAGACCACATTCAAGGCTGCAATATGCTGATCATTGCTTCTGAGTTTTCTCCCCATGGTTGTACCGTTATTGATCTAAGTGGTCTAAAAAGACCTAAGATACCTGGGAGTTACAGAATAAATAACAGAAGCTATAGTTTTGCAATCTGGACAATCTCTAGAAGATAATAATTTTTAACTGAATAAGTATTAGAACTCTGTGTAGCCATATCAATAAATAAAAACCCAATCACATTTCAAAGCTTAAAGAGAATGGTGATTAAATTATGAATCACAAAGCTCATAATGCAATATTTTCTGGAAGAACACCATTACAAACCACTCTTACTAACTTATTTGTGTTTCGTGGGGTTTTTTCCCCCTCCCATCACCTGTCTTACATGGAAATACATATACTCAGATATTAGCCTGATGCTAGTATCTTACACTGGAAAGAAACACAACATAATTTCTCAAAAAAAAAAAAAAAATTACAAGAGTACTGAATATCATTAATCTATTAGGAAAGATGCTTTCAAAGAATTCCAGTGGCAGTATTTGAGATTTTAAGGTATTTCAGATATTTCATGAGTCGTTATTATAAGTGACACACCAAAGTTGTTCTGTGGGGTTACAACAAACCCGTAGATGAATTAATGCTCTTCTCTCTACTAATTGGCCCTGACCAATTCAAGGAAGTCATTTGAAAGAGAAAGGGAAGAGGGGTCTGAGGAATTTAAGTAGCAAAGTAAATAATTCAAATTCCAGTAAAAAAATTAAATCATATCAGTTGCACACTTCTTCTAAGTACCCTTTTCATCTGAAGGAACTCACTAGTTATCTGCTTTAAAGAAGGCTTGATAATTCACAGCTGACACTACGTTGCAATGTACATTTTCTTAGCTTGTACAGAGCATCCAATTAGTCTAGGTATGCTTTTATCTTCAGGTTTCTCTCTGTTGTAAGATCAGCTATAAATCTCATTTGAACTCCAGGCTCATTAGTCCTCCTTTCATCCCTGTTCTTGCATTGGATGAGCCAAGCAATGAACGTACAAAGTCCAAAAGGTTCATCTGGATTCAGCCTCTTAAGCTTCTTTCTACTCCATCACTTTCCAGACATTTTACAAGAAGATATTTGGAATTTTTTTTAAAAGCCTACTGGTGACAGCACTTCCTATCACACAAAAATTTACTAAAGGTGTTGGAAATGTACATACATTTAAAAACATTGGTAGGTCATATATGACTAAAAGCAGGGAAAGCCCTTTTCCATGGAAAGGGAAATGCCAGAAAGCAGAATGTTCTGGTGGAAGAAGTGGAGTAAATCTTCTGAGAGAAGAATAAAGGCTAAGTGCCCACAGTCACTGAAATTAAACTGCATATTCTTGTCCTAGTTCCTCTATGTGAGAGCACCAAATGTGTCAGGAGAAAAAAGTGCTTCCATTTGCCAGGACAGCCATTTCCCCCAAAGGAAGGACAGATCAAGTATTGTCTCTGAATAGAGACTCCCTGTGCTTACAAGGGTAAGCTTGATTTCCAGGAACACTATCTTCTGCATCTCAACACGTCTTGGCACTGGAAACAAAGCATTTCAAGGGGAAAGTTCCTTTGAAGGTTTTGATTTTCCCACTCAGACCAGTCTTCAGAGGGCACAGACTGCATGGTACAGCTGTTGGTTGGCATGAAGAAAGACAAAGCCTAATTTATAGTAGCTATTTAGGAATAGTTCAAAGATACATTTACAGTTTGATTTTTCTCATATGAACTAAAACAAACACTATATTCTCCCCATGTCTTTATACCTCTGGGAATCCATGGCTGTCTTCCCTTGGGAGCTGTACAACCATAGCTTGGCACACAAGTGCCTCCACACTCTTTGCTCCATTGCTCTTATCCAAGCAAAATTGGTGACAAAAGCTATTCCATGAAAGCAAGAATGCTCTGCTTCTCAGAGATTAGAGGACAAGACATTATTTCCCTGGACATCCCCCACTTCCTACTGCCTCAGCAGGAATCCCCAAGGAAGGTGAACTATTGATAGTCAATTACCTTCATTTTTGGATCCACAGTGAAAGGCAGTGAGATGATCAACTCACACTGCAGGCTGCAATTGGTATCAATTAAAGAGACAGGAGTATCTTATCCTATAGTTGTTGTAACAACTTCAAGACTGTCTAAGATCTGCTGACTTTTAATTGAATCATTTCACAGCAAAGCTGAGACATCCATTTGTAGAACATACTGTGTGCTTAAAATCCTTTGCTGCCATAATAGTCAGAGTTGTTTAGATGTTCTTCAGACTAAAACTTTCAGAATGAAGCAGGTATTTGGTGAGGAAAGTGTAGACAGAGGGTTAAAAATCTGTATGCTTTGTGCATTTAGCAGGAAAGCATAAAAATATCTTTGTGTAAAGAAAGGCAAGAGAATGAGAAAGTCACATTTATCTGCACGTGTGTATAGATTAATGAAAGGAGCAGTTCATGTTCAGCTTCTACCCTGATACTCAGCTGGAGCTGCACACATCAAGTGGAACTGTGGACTACTGAATTGAAAAAAACACTTTTTCCTTAATTTCACTGAGGCCTGGAATTTTGCCAAAGAAAATTCTTACTGCAGATAATCAGAGTGTATGCCATTATAATTCTCACACATAGCAGCATTAGATTTACTTACCCAAATCCTGAGAATCAATCCTTGCACCTGGCTGCTTAAATGGATGTACTATTTTTATCTCCACTGGTGGGAAAAATGATGGTTTCAGGCTAATTGTGACTACAACTTTTCCAGTGTATTTGTTGGCTCTCCATATCATGCCAGACTTCAAGTCTGAGTAGTAAAGGTGCTCAGCAAAGAGAGACATACCAAGCAATTGATGTCTACAAGAGAAGAGAGCAAAGTGGCACATTACCTGATCCCTATACTTTTACTCACTTAAACATTTTCTGAGTGCCTAGTTGAGTCAGGTACACTGAAAATTACCTTTTTTACCTTTTTTTTTAATATTGTGTTTATATATACACACACAATATAATATGTATTTATATATATACACACTATAGTATCTTCTATATACGAGAATCAGGGAATCAGAAGAGGTGCAGAGATATTCCCAAAATAATTCAGCACTCAATCCTGCAAATTTGCAAGAAATAGACACAAAATTGATAACCTGCATTTCTCACAGGTTTAATGATCTATTGGTCAGGACTGACTTAACTGGGAGATAAAGCCTAGGTGTGACCCTGCTTCTGGTGAATCCAGCAACCAAAATGGAAACTTGGTCTGTTGAAGGGTATAGGTCAGGTAAGTCCCATGGTTTCCCAGTATCCAGTGCCTTTTCTGACAATTCTGACTGTCTGAGGAAATCAGGGTGGAGATGGAGTGGTAGGAGTAGGGCACTCCTAAAATCCATCTTCTGCTGCTTCTCCTATCTCAGGAATGTAATTTCCACTCACTGGTCAGTTACAGCAGATAGCAGAAATCACAAAAGTTTTAAATAAGAGAGAAATCATAAAAAATACTGAAAAAGGTATTTTTGTCTTCTACTTTCCAGGAAAATATAATCCAGGTGAAAAACAGAATCCAGATCACCCAGGCTAAAGGAATAATACTCCAGTGAACAACAACTAACTCAAGGGAGAAAGGGAAAAAAAAGTAAAGAAAAATCCAAACTGACTGCAGGCATTGTATGGAGAAGCCAACATTGTGTTCATGATATGAAAATGGAGGACCACATATTTAAATTAGCAGGCCAGCAAAACTGTATTTTTCTCAGTTAACTGTTGGAAATCCCTTTTCCACACGCGGCGACCCAACCGTACTGAAGGACACTGCGGTGACAACCTTTTCCTGATGCCCTCACTGACCCCATGGCCACCACTGGACCCCTGTTCCCCTGCCCAGCATGAAGACCATAAGGACATGGGTCTAAGAGCCCCCTCAGCCATGCTTAGCACTGGCACTGGGGCAGGACAATTCTCTTGCACAGCACGGTTTTCTCCACATCTGCTGATGCTTCTTGGAGAGCCTGAGCACAGGGCCCAGCCTCCCCAGCCAGCAGCTAAGGAGGACAACAGGCTTAGATGAGGATGGAGTTCAGTCTCCTGAGCACAGCTCAGACACCTGAGCTCACCCACTGTGACCTTGGATAAATCATTTAATCTCTCCTTTTGGCTCCTCTATCTGCAGGAAAAGGCCACTAATAAACACTCAGAGAGGATTTCTAAGGATTAATTAGTTATCATTTGCTGAAAGCTTGGAAGATGAAGAGTGCTGAGCGGCAGTATTATCCTTATAACAGTTACATTTTTCCATTTTCCTATCATCAATGTTACATTTACAGTCACAGGCCATTTGCATTACACTTTATGCTCCTCATGTTGTGAACTGACCCAATAAAAGGGAGGATGAGGGAGAGAGCTTAATTGCATCCCTGAAATGAATGTTTTATTTCTGACAAGCCGAGGAAAACTCACCGGACAGAATTTCTGAGGAAACGAACAGCTCCACCGTCATAGTCACACGATCCAATATGGGAAATCTCTTTTCCATGGTCATGTTGGATCCAGTAGACCCTTGTGTCAACCAAATCTAGTGAGATGGCCTTTATTTTTTCTGTAGTTTTCAAAATATTTACCATGTCACTTCCACTGAGGGACGCTCGGTGTATGCTGGAAACTGTACCATCTGAAGACAAAAATAACAGCCTGCAGGCAAGAGAGGCATGCTTAAAAAACAAAACAAAGCAAAAGAAAAAACCCCACAACAAACAAACAAACCCTACATTTCCAAAATCACATCACAGCTACACATTCTTTATTTAGTTATTTAGCTGCTCCTGTATACAAAATCTCTCAGTATGGTACTGGAGCTACAAGTACTGTTGGAGATACTAGAAAGTAGTATTGCTAAAGGTAGTAGCAATTTCCCTCAAGTAGGTCAAGCAGGAATCAGCCCAGCTTAACCACAAAGCACTATTGTCTGTCTCTCTACTTTGTTCAGATGTGCAGTCAAGGAAACTGGAATTACTTCTCAAATCTATGGGGAGCTCCTGCAAATTTGAGGGAAGGCAGGTCTGATGTCCAGGCCCTAAATCCCACTGAGATGGCAAGATTCCAAAGAGTATTAGCAGTGCTACTATCACCAGAAGATTGGTTTATGTACGAGTGTGCTAGGGATGGACGCATGAGCCTTAATATTAAAAAAGTTGCACACATCTCTGAGCAGCTTTAATGCAAATCAAAAGTGGCAACAAAGACATGCTCTTGCTAAACAAAACAGAAGCATTTCCAATTCTACTGAAGTTGGTTTTTGTTTTTTGGGGTTTTTTTTGCAACTTTACTGGGAGTTTTTTGTGCAGGGGAAATTAGCACGGAGAGACCACTGTGATGATTCATTCTGGTAACCCTTGAGGAGCCAGGCCTCTCATGTGAGCATGATTCTCCATATAAATTACTTGAAGCTGAAAGGAGCATCTCTATGAAGGCCAAACTACTAGGGATGCTAAGCAGCAGCAGTGGATTCAGAACCAATATTTGGAGACACTGATAAAGAAACAAGCAAAACAGCAGCAAACTGTCAGTTTTTACTTTTTTTTTTTTTTTTTCAGAAAACATACCAATTTATGTTCTAAGTGTGCTGGATCTGGAGCAGAAGTGACTCCCAGCATTTGCAGGCATAATTCCCTTTGCTTCTCCAATACTGCTTTCCTATCCAGAAACTTTGCTGAAGGAGGTTGGATATTAGGAAGAAATTCTTTACTGTGAGGGTGGTGAGGCACAGGAATAGGTTGCCCAGAGAAGTTGTAGATGCCTCTTCAAGGAGGCATGATCAAGCCAGATGGTACTTTGTGCAACCTGGTCTAGTGGAAGGTGTCCCTGTCCATGGTGAATGGGTTGGAAATAAATGACCTTTACGGGCTCTTCTAACCCATTTCTATGATTCCATGAAACCACAGTCATAGTACTTTACATATTTGGAGTACATTTCAATGAAACTACTGACCCCTTTAAAATTACCTTTGTTCAGCATCAATGGTAATCCTTGTGGGACGACCAACAGCTCTTAGAAGCACTCGGCGTTTCTTCCCATTCATGTCGGTTGCTTCTATGGTTCCTTTCTGTCTGTTGGCCCAAAGAATGTCTTGATTTATCCAGTCAATAGCAAATCCTGAAATGCCTTTGTCTATGTAACATAGTCTCTGTAAACAAGAAAAAATGAATTGACAAGAAGAATCCTAATGACTATTCTAAACCTGGCTTTCATTACAGGGAATAGAAGACCCAGAGGAAACTTTCCAGTTTGTTCCTTTGCCTGCTTCATTTTCTTTCAGACCTGTAGCTATTTCTCTTTCTTCTTCTTTCATCACATTCATTTGGTCTTTGTGCTTACATATACCCCCTCTGAACAGAGTGACTCCTTGCAAAAGGAGAAACTGTTCTGCAGAAGAAATATCCTGGATTAATATTTAGCTACAACCTTTTGCATTTGGCGTGCTACGAAGCACCCAGGTCTGTACTGTTACAGATGGAAGTCTCCCAACACACTGCTGCTGAAAACTGATCCTTTAAAATCAGTGAAAATACATGAGTGAAAACTCCACATAGGTAAATGATACTGGCACTCTCTCTCAAACAGAAGAACACTCTCACAGCAACAAAGTTCAGCCAGAACAGCCTGTCTGCCCTTCTTAATCAACCCAACACAATGAACTGCACAGATTTTTTCTGAACAAAGAATAAAGTGTTAATAGCATTTATGCAAACACAGAAACCATTAAAAGGTTTGAGAAAAAATGAGTGGGAATTCAAGCACATTCTTCTCATAGCATTTGTGTCAGCTTGTGTTGCAATAATCTTGAAGACAAAGTTGTAATGCCAGAGAATAATCTATAACTGATAGAAACATTAAAGTCTACAAAGCCTTAGTCTGTTGAATTTCCTCTCCTGCATTTTTAACTCGATCCTCTCCTGCAATCACCTGATCCACAGAAAATACTGTTTGTACTGAATGGGAATGCCAGTAAAACAGCCTGGGCTCAGGGTCAGAACTATTACAACAGCAAAAGTGCTAATTGATGAACAGTAAAGGCAGAACTGTACCCAAGGAGCAGGTGGTGTAACAAGAGGGGTTTACACCATTAACTAGGAGAATTCCAAAGAACTGATTACTTTACCTCTCGTTTTGTGCCATTTAGATTAATTCTTTGAAGTAGTCGCCTTTCAGAGTCTACCCAATACACTTTCTCTTCTACATAATGAAAATCCATAAGTGTTGATGGACCAGTATCAGATACCAATCTTTCATGATTTGTCCCTTCAGTGTCAATTCTAAAGATGGCATTTCCGTGGCTAAAAAGCAGGAATGGTGCTGGGTCTGGTGTGGAGAAAACAAAATGAGACCAATTAATTGATAATCATTGTATTTTTGCTTCATTAAATTCTCATCAGTTGCATACTAGTCAAAGAGAAAGTTCAAGATTTAGATGTCTCACTTCTTAATAGCAACTTTCTAGGTGTATCACAGAGAACCAGTAATATATAAATGTAATGGTCCTTTCACATTTGAAGATGAAAATTATGGCAAAAATCTGAGTTAGGGAACTGAAACAACAGGGGGTGTTACCACTTATGCCAAATCTGACAGCCCAGTCAGAGGTCAGAAAAACTGCTGCATGCTTGCCAACTGAGGTTGAAAGAAGTTTGCCATGGATATGCCTCCAAGTTGAATATCACTTTAAACTATTGTGCTGTAGCAAGAATTTATTACAGAGAGGTAGCCTGGATCTCCCTTTAACTATCCAAGAGGGAAATTGAAGATCCCAAGACAGGACAAAGGAAGAAACTGGATATCGGCGAAGTTTCTTGTGCTGCAGAAAGTTGAAGGAAAACAAAAGACCTGTACTTAAAACTCTGACAGCTCAAAAGCAGCAACTTCTTCCAGACAAAATCTCTATTTGTAATGAGCAAAGGGGAAGAGTGTAACAGTAACTTTACGTAAAATATGTTAAAATGAAAGGTGCTCCAATAATGCCCCATACTCCAGAAAACCAATTAAGGCTAAAAGTGATGAGCAGCTAGGATGATCTCAATAGCCTTGATGCAACCTTAAAACAAGGTGGTAAGTATGGAAGTACAATTAGTATGGCAAAATGATTGGGGTTGATCCAGTTTTCTTAAGTCCTCCTTGTTATTTTTAGGGTATCACTGTGGAGTACAATTCAGATTGCACAAGGAACCTTAACTACAACTGAGATTGCTCAAGGAACCCTAACTACCTTTCCAAACCACAAGGGTTTTCATTTAGGCTGTCTGTCAAGTGCATATAGGAAAGCAGTTCTTATGTAACCAATGCATTTTAACTTTTATTTTGAAAATAAATATGGGTGTATTGTTTTCTTTTTGGTTTGTTTATATATAAATACTTATTTGTGGACATTTAATCTATTCTTTAATTTACTATTTAAAAAAACATACAAAACATAAATCCCATTGCATTAGCCATGTTGGAATTTTATAACACAGTTGCCTGAAACAACAGATCCTGGCATACCAGTAGTCCTCAAACCAACTGACTTTGAAATGTAATTATTGGTTTAGATCCAACAGGATGACAGCTTTCAAGCCTGTGTAATCAATTGCTGAATTATTCCACAATGAAGAAACAGCTCTCCATTAATTTGGAATAGATGCCATCAAAGATGCACTACCACCAGTTTTCTTACACATATACCTTTGAAAATTAAACTGGTTTTATTTACAAGATTCACATCTTTTTTAACTAAATATCTTTACTATTAGCATGAAAACCAAGGCTTTAAACTCAACAAAAAGCTCTTCTACAAAATTGAGACAGATACTTCAGCATCATAGTAGCAAGGTTGTTTAAATTTCTTTTCAAAGCAGAGGAATGAGACAAATTTTGATTTCTCCAAGTGAAGAAAGTTCTGATGAGCACCCAAGGTGTAATTTTGTCTTGTTCACAGGGAAGATGGTCAGTACCCTGTTTCTATGTTAGCAGAATGTTTTGTATCTCAAATTTTAAAGCTATCACCTAATTATAGCAGCTGCTTACAGGATTTTAATTACTCGCTTTTCCTGCTGCTACTGGAACTGAGCAACCCCATATTTGAACAATGAAGACTTGGTTCATGTGAGTGTTAAATGAATGCTGAAGAGTGGTCAGGCTGATTTATCTAAGGGATTTGACAGCTACTGCCTGCAGTTTTGCCAATTAGTTGACCAAGAATATTTGTACACTTTGGTTTCCTCCTTTCCACTCTCTGAATTCCCTACCAGGTACCTGTGAATGAAGGCTCTAAATGGAACAAGAACTGAACAAATCTAACCTTTGTTACAGAGGCACCAGTCAGATTAAGGACTCAATTTTATCAGGGGTTTAATTACCAGGAAAACCATATCAGCACCAAAGATCTTCCTGTCTTTGTAACATGAGGGTGTTTCAGCTGGTGCATCCCCCACAGAAGGATTTATACCTGACTTAAGGGTTTCTTATCCATCACAGTAGTCTGTCAGAAAAAGGGTTCTGATGGATAAGGGTTCCTTATCCATCAGAAAGTCTGTCACTTTCTGCTGTTACTATAAATGTTAGTAGTAACATGTTAAAAAGTTGAAGTAGTCCAATATGAAGGAAAGATTGTTCTTTGACAGATACCTGTGCACAAATATCACTAGGGAACAGCACGTTGGTTTTCACTTCAGAAGTGGAGAGCTTGCAAAGGAACTATGCATGTTTAGGCAGGACCACAAAAAGTCCAGTTTGAGTCTTTGTGAGTTACATGTTGCTGATAATTATGATGATTCTAGGGCCTGGATAAAATAATTGTGTTGATGACAGTTTGGGAGCTCTATAGAATAATTTTTGTTATGTTTATACTCCCAAAATCTACACACATAGGGACTCAAATACAGCTCCCACTTCTCAGGTCAGAAACCTGCCTTGTCACATCCCATCTGTGCATTAGCAAGACAGCCCCAGGTAAATACTAGCCAAAAAATAGAAAACTTGGGGTCCTGGATCAGAAGGGAGCTATGGTGTATCCCAGACAGGTACCAAAACCAAGCCTTCAGGAAGTCAAAGTGGACAGGTAAGAGATGAACTTCAGAGCACTCCCACCTCATACTCTAGATACAACATAGGATTAAGCTAATCAATAAAATCCAACTCAATTTTTTTTCCCTGGGTAGCATCAGTTGAGGACAAAATGAGGCTTAATCAAAGGCTGTAACTGCAAATATTTTCATTTTAGAAGCGTTAAAAATTTTTAAATTTAAATGCATCTCCTGCATTTAAAAATCAATTCATACAATCATGTCAGAGAAAGGGAGAGAAATCACTCACAGTAGCACTTGTGTTTTAACTGCCAATGGATGAAAGCAAAAATAAGAGTTTCCTGCTTCTAATCTTACAGCACTGTCCCTAGAACATAAACATACTGGGAAGACACCAAAGCTAACAGACTGAAAGCAGCCAAGGTAGCAGAATCTTGTATACTGCCATGACTTCATGGAAGTAAGGATGGGATAAGAAAGTTTACAGTTTTAAACTGTCAGAGAGGGCAAATAGGAAGTAATTATTAAGTTTAGTGGTTTGTTTTCATATGTACATTATTTCTACCACCACAGTTTACATTCCTCACCATCATTCTTCTGTGGCATCCACTTTTGGCCTTGCCTCTTACCCACACAGTAGCAGAGGCGGTTTTTTGTCAGCAAAGCAGAAAACCCCAGTCACTGACCATTAGGGACCAGCAGGGCCTGGCTCACTTTGAAAAGGAATGCTAACTGAATGAATTTCTAAAGCCCTTTCTCAGTTATCAAAAAAGAAAATGTCCTTACCATTCACATAGCAAGACTGCTTGTCAATACCCAAGGAGTAGCCGGGCAAACAGGAGCAGATGTACGACCCTGGAATATTGATACAGGTTTGGCCACAGGTTCCCAAACCACCTTCAAGGCACTCATCAATATCTGAAATAGGTATTTGAAAAAGATCAGGAAAATTCAGCTAGCAAAAAACAAGGAGACAGAATACCTTTGACAAAGTTATCCAATAATAAATTGTCACAAAATTTAATATCCCATCATTGAAAAATGAAATTAAGATGGCTGTGTATTCCTTCATGCATTTGTTTCAGAATTATTGGGGGGGGGGGGGCATAGTTTTTCATTGTCACATTCACAATGATTTTGGAGGGTATTGGGTTTTTATTTTGGGGTTTTTTAACTGTCAAGGGAAATTACCCTTCTCCCTAGTGTCTGGGCACTGGTCTCTAATTGCTCAAACACAGGGAACAGATTTGTCTTGATTTGTGTTATTATTTGCTATGCAAATGCAGCTTGCAGCTGCTTGCTTCTATCTTTATCCCTTTTTCAACAGTAATAATTTTGCCAACAAATTAACAGACTTTGCAAAACAGCAAAGCAGAAAACAGACTGTCACAGCACTGAGCTCAGCATTGAGCTCATTTCTGTTTGAGTCAAATCTCAGACATACAAAGCACTAAAATTCCCACTGTATTCTGACAGAAACAAGCTCAAACCAAGGCACTATGCAAATTAATTAGAAACTAGCTTTTAACTGTTAGGTTAGGCTAGAACCTTTAGGAATTGAAAGACAGTTGAAGTATTTATGGTGTTTTGTCAGGGCTTGAGGAAGTGACTATTAATTAAGTCCTAAACAAAGGAAACTGTTAATAAAAAAAAAAAAAAAAAAAT
>VZRH01004421.1:233871-268763 GCA_013397555.1 Urocynchramus pylzowi
AAAAAAAAAAAAAAAAAAAAAAAAAAAAAAAAAAAAAAAAAAAAAAAAAAAAAAGACTACCACTGAGGACCGTAGCTTATACTAAGGGGAAAAGAAATTCGCAGTACCATGGATAATTGTCCCTCCAAACTGAGATAAATTTTAATTCCTGCTGAAAAAACACATCTGATAGTAACTTCCCAAGGTACTTGACATCTGACAGTACCACATGCTGGTATATTTCTTGTATATTTTCCTTCTTCAACTACTATGTGATGGTTGCTCTAGGGAGCAGCTTTTTTCTTGCCCAAGTCCTCGTTGATGTCAGTGGCTTTTGTTCTGTACTTTACCATGTGACTCGGCCCATACAGGATAAAGGAATCAACACATTTTGTTTGAAAGAGATACATTTGAATAAGTCACTAAAGGATGTGGATTCACAACCAAAACTAGATCTGTGAGTGTTATGTGAGAATTCCCTTAGTTTAGAGAAGGGCACCTTGACTACAAGGAACAGCAATTTAACCAACTCACAAATGACTTTGAAAGAAACTTTCTCAGCAAATCAGGGAGACCTAAGCAAGCAGATCTCTGATACCCCATGGTTCTGCAAACCAGTCTCCTTAACTGCTTTAAGAAACTATGTGTAGCAAGAAGCGTTCAAAGGTTCAAAGGGGTTTCTTCCATGCCCAAGTATCAAAGGTGTTCAAAAAGAATGTCAATGCTTTTTAGCCACTTAATGTGTCTGTATCAACTAGGGAAAGCTTCCATATTGATTACAGAGTTTTCCCACAAGTTGGTGCTCCAAAGAGCAGATGAAGTAATTTGACATTGTCTGAAATGTAATCAGAGCTCATGCAACTGATTCCCCTTTAACAGATTACATAAAGGTAAAGCAGAAGCATTTTCAGCAATGTAATTCCATAAAGTACTCTAATTCTAACCCACAATTTTCACCAGCTTTCAGGAGCATGTTCTCCCACATGTTCTAGGATTGTACATTCCATTCCTCGAGGCATTAAAAGAGAAACTCTTCCAAATCCCCTCTAGGAAGGTTTGATGGGCTTAGAAGTGTGTTAATGGGCTACAGACACCATGGGCTCCAGGTCACCACTAAAACCAGATCCTCCTGGCAAACACTGCCTGGATGCCACTGAAGCTAAAGGGCTCTTGGATAGCCCAAGGGGGAGGGCTTTGATGACCTCAGCTCCTTTTCCAGCTGCTGGCAGTGTTAGACATGAACACTGTTGGCCACTCTCTCGCTGATGCACTGGTTATTAAATCAAGAAACTGACTGACAAAGCTGGACACTTGACGTGATCCAGCCACCAGCACCACAGCAGGTGTGAGAATGTGTTGATAATGTAGTTTATGTTTGTCAATATACTTTTATGACAGTAATAGCTTTCTACATGAACCTGAAGTTATTTCTCTGTGGAAATTACAAGTATGGATGAAAAAGGCAACCGTGTAGATATAGGATTGCTAAAGAGAGAGGTTGTTTGATTAAGCAATGTGAAGCTTAATCTGATGAGCCATTATTCAATCACAATAAACAGCATATTAACTAAGAGCAAAAAAAAATAAGCCTGGCCTATAGATTGGATCTGAAAGACTGCTTTCTATGAGAAGGATTTGTGTTCATAATGGACAGAAAGCTGACCTCTTAGCATGTTACTGGGCAAGAAAATTCAAACCACAACACAAATAAACACAGGAGAAATTAATGACTGTGAGGAAAAAAATTGCTTTTCTATATGGCAGTGGTCAGACTATATTGGCATGCTGTTTGTATTTCTCAGATAAAGGTTTTTAAAGGATCATGAAAAATTAGAAACTGTATGCAATAAGGATAGAAAACCTGATTTGAAGGTAAAGAAAAGTGCCTTTCTGTGAGAAATTCAAGAGCTCAGAATGCTTAAATTATCAGAAATAAGCTTGGAAGAAGGATTAAGCACCACAAATTAATACCTTCACTAAGAAAATTTAGCAGATTTTCTAAGACAGTATAATCTTTTTCGGGAACAATTTAACAAGCACTGATAGCTGAGAACTAAAGCCAGGGAATTCACATTCAGACATTAAATTCACATTTTAACATGGAAGGATGAATCAGTAAGGGAACTAGCTACGAGGGAAAACCCTGGAAGCAGAGAATATTCTAAAGTCAAGGTCAGACTGGGAAGACATGCTTTACCAAATACAGGTTACTGAGCAACAGACCAAGGTAAAAGGACAATGACCCTTTATTTCCAGGGGTGATTTTCCAGATTTATATGAGTGCACAAAACTGACTGTCCAAGAATGAGAACACTGATTGATCAGGCTACAGGAATTCACACTCTTTCCCCAGCAAATGCACTTGAAGAGGAGATTTCAGGTTTGTCCATCAGCCTGTCCATTTTCCTCACCACCAAAATTCACACAGTAAAAGCAAATCCCACACATACTGAAAAGCCAGCCACGGCTCCAGCTGTAGAATGGCTCTCGAGGGAGGAGAGCTGCCCAGTAAAAGAGCAGTGGCACAGTGGCCACAGGCAGCTCAGCCACTGGACAGTGCCCTTCCAGTGGTAAGCAGGAAGAGCCAAGAGACACAGTGTTACTGTGAAACAGGCCAAAGCACTGGAATGTTTAGCTTTTATGGCTTTACCAATGGAAGAGGATCCTATGCTTAACACCCTCTCTTCATTGTTTAAAGTACAAAAAAAAAAAAATCCAACCAAAAAACCCAAACCAAACCAACCAATCAACCAATCAAACCACCAAGCCCAAAGCAAAATAAACAAAAAAAGGCTGATTTTTATGGTTTAGGAGAACTTAATCACAAAACCATCCATCAGGTGTAACTAGCAGTGCCTTCATCTGCACTTTTAGTGCCAAAGGAAAGCATGGAGTTGCATCCTGTTCAAGCTGTTTTACGTGTCCTGGCAACCACATCCCCCAGTGGGAACTTTACCCTGTGAAAGAAATCGGCTTAGTGAACACAAAAGCTGTCTGCAGTGCCCTGACAGCCAGCCCTGAAAGGAAGAATGAGGTTCTGCTTAGTTCTCAAAGACTTCTTTATGCAAAAAATGCCTTGAGAATCAGCAAAAACGATGAATCATGTCATCACGATGTTGGCAGCTCTCAAAGACTTTGCATACAAATATACTACTTTATTGAGAGTCCTGAGAAAGGCTCTGGTTGCAGAAGGTTGAAGCATTAGTATGCCTGGCAGGGACACAGAGAAACCACAGTGAGCCAGAACTTGAATTTCATTATGGCCCCAAATACACACATTATATACATAAAGTATACGTGCAGATACATACATTCAAATAACCTCATGCAAATCTAGTTCCTGGTGAGTTGGACTTGTGATTAATTCAATCTGCAGTGTCCAACCACCACCATAATCTTTTCAACAAGGCTGAACATGAAAATTTATCTGGGTGACAGAGAAAGCAGCCCATGGCTTTTATCTGTTTATCTGTTGTGTTTAAAGCATCCAGCTCAAAGAACTCAAAGATAGCTAGAAATGGAAGACACTCCAGCTATCAGCAGGTCACAATGAAACAGATGATGCACAGTTCAGTATCTTTCATCTCCAATTTTAAATGAGGCTTAAAATGCAACCTGATCACTCACAATTTTTGAGAGGACAGAGGTTGTGAAATGCTCATGCACGATGGTAAAAAATACAATATGAACACAATGAGAGTGTTACAACTCCTGGTGTCTTCCAGCCCAGAGATGATCATGTCACAAATATGTGAGAACATATGATTTATCAAGAGTAAAATCGAATCAAATTTAGCATTGAAATACAATTTAGAAAACAGTTGCAGACATCTTGTAAAGAAAGGGCAAAAAAGATCCCCAGGAACAATAGCATCTTTTTTTTTTTTTTTTTCCTTTCTGGACTCTGATCTCAAGTGTTTGCTCACTAGAATGAAAAAAAATAAAATCTACCTTTGAAATACATTCTATGTGAAATTAATTCTATGTGTAAATTAGTAGCTACAAAATACACCTCTACTTCCTGGATCATGCAACTTCCAACATATTGTTACTGGCTTGCCTTTCAAAGATGGAGGCCATGAGGCATCATCAAATACTGTCATCCAACTCCCTTTAAAATCACATTTCAAATTAGGTACAAAAAGTAGTCAAGTTTTTTAGAACAGAATATGTAACTGAAATTAGTAACTGCTATTTTACACTGGGCAAAACAATGAGTATTTTAATATTAGTCACTGGCTCGGGAGTCTGCCCCTTTGCCCTCTTTAGTGTTAGGCATCATGTGATGGATGATGCCATTTCTGTCTTTCCTTGTAACATTTTTTTTTCCTTCCTATTTTGATCCAAGTTTTTACAGCTGAAGATAGTATTTCTCCACATTCAGCTGGATCCAGCTGAATGTGAATCTTTTTGTGAATTGGTCTGTGGGTCAGACCCATGTTTAAGAATTCCTGACTACTATTTGGTAAAAATATTTACAAGCTCCTTTCCCCAAGTCAGTATAATAAGAAGTGATCTAGCTGGAGACAGCTACTGAAAACAAGGGAAAAACACCTCAACTGCAGCTCTTCTGAAATACAGAGGAAAGCACAGGCATTTTATCAGGTTTATCCCTGTCATGACAGGGGTAGGGAACAGTTGCCCATTTCATTGGCTCTTACTGCTCATTATGAGATGCTTGCAAAGAAAGAAAGAAGAATTAAAAAAGTTTTGGCATTTCATATTTCTCAGAATATACACTAGAAGTTTTAACAGCATGTCTTCAGAAGTATGGAGTAAAGGGAAGACAGGATTTAGAAAATTAAGGGGAACCTAAAGATGTAAAACAAAAACCAAAGACTAATAACTTTATGTTCTTCACCTCTGTGGTAGGAGAGAGGTGAACAGGAAGATAGAAAAGAGAAAAGCTTGACACACAGAAGGAAGCATCTGACCAAAAGAGCTGACCTAGATAGCTGCAGTTGTCACCTTCTAATTGCAGGCTGTAGCTCTGTAGGAATGAGCAGCATGTTAGCCCAGTAGAAGTGACAAGAGCTCAGCAGTTAATGTCAGAATTTGGTAGAGATGTGCTGAGTTTAAGAACTTATGATTAGGCAAAACCTCAATAATATGGGTTTTGTTTTGCCTTTGTCCAAGACTTTTTTAAAATACTGTTGGGTATCTCAAAAGTTATTATCTTTCTTCATTTTTCAAACTTACACAGTATTTAAAGTCAACCCTGAAACCAAAGTACACCTCCAGTCTCGAAGTATCCAAAAGATAATATATTTACCTAGGGTTACCAAGACTAACAGACATTAATATCTACTCTAAAATTGATAATGCAAGAGGCTGCTCTAGGGCCTTCTTCAACAAACATGTGGAAAACTTTTTCAGTCTTGAGTAGGGAAAGCATCTATGCACCATGAAAGAATTAAAAATACTGTTGTCAACGTGGTGTTTCAGGAGGACACAAGGCAACAGATTCCAGCAGGCACAGGCCCATCCTCTAGTACACTGTGTTATGCTTACATTGTCAAATATGTTATGAATCAAAACTCTCCTGGGACCAACTATGCACATGTTTTTTCTTTGTAGCAATAGCTCCTTTGTAGGCCAGACTCTTTTTTTCAGAGGTAGAAGGTTCTGTATTTCCACTGGGGTCTACAAAACAGGAGTTATTGAAGGTGACTGATTCACAGTCCTCATAGCACCTCAAAACAAGCTATTAAGATGGCTATCAAGATGGCATGTCAAAAATTGCAGAAGTGCTTCCAATTCTACCATAACTTGTCAATATATTTATGTATGCATTCATCACCCTAGTTTTGCTCTAACCTTGTGATCTCTTCTCCCATACTTTCTTTCCTATAAACTTTGCTGTTTTGGGACTAACAGCACCTCAGAAAGGTCCCTTCTCTCTTGTCATAACAAGTCAGGATTCAAATAATCTCTCAAAATAACTGTATAAAATTATGTGAGACATTTAGGGTTAGATTTCATTATACTTCCACAGGATGAGGAGGTCTTTGATCTTTGAATATCCATAGAAATTAAAGGAACTAATTAAGGAGTGAGCTATTTAGCAATGTAAGAAGATGACCTAGACCTTCGTCTTAAGCCACAGCGTGGAAAACGGATCTAGAAAAGCCTACACACATTCTGCCAGGTATCACTTGTAACAGCTCACTAACAAAGAGCAGACACCTTCTCAATTCAGGGGAATCCTTATGACTGGCAGGTTGCCACCACAGCCTCAGATGATTAAGAATTTTGCAATTGGTGTATCTATTACAGCTCGCCAAGAAAGGTGGCCAAGCCTCGATTCAGCTTGCTGTCATTGTTCACAGTTCAGTGGTATGAATCATGTCTCCCACTCACCACTTTTATCTCCAGTATTACCTTCAAAGCCTGCCTCCAGCTTCCTGCCACTTGCTTCCACTGCACCCTCTGTCTCACATAATTACTGAACTAGAATATCACATGTCCAGTCTTCTGGTCAGAACACCAGTTGTGTGTCCAGGACACAGAGGAAAGAGAAAGGGAAATCCCTTGCAACAAAACATCCTGCAATCCTACATTTCATGTCAAAATTTCACCTTTGCTTAACCCCCTGTAATCCAGTGGCCTGTAATTGAAAAATTGCCATAATGCATCTCATTTTTCACTTACTCCGTGTCATATGGAATAGCTCAGAGTATGTCACAGTAATATCAACTCTTATGCAGGAGATCTCTTCTGCTGGTATTTCTTGGAGAGTTTGCTGAGCTACAGGCCATTCTGTTTCAGTGCTTTATCTAGAATTCTTCATTCATACAGCAGCTAATTTTCAACAGAAAAGACTTTATGCAGAGCAGGTTATGTCTTCATTAATGGAAGAGCAATATGTGTCAATGTGCAAAATACATCCACTGGGAAAAAAAAAAAAACCTTTGCAGCCTTTTGCATATTAATATTTAGAGTGGGTTTTTGACTCATTGAACAGTAGCCAAGGAGTTCCCTTCATCTCAGTAGGATTCTCCCATTATGCATGAGCTCTTAACTGGGAAACCCAGTAATGCAGAAGCCATAACTAATGGACATCCTAGTGAGCTCTTGGAAGCTAAGTACATGCTAGAAAATGGAATGAATCTATAGGAAAGGCTGTGTAAACAGCAACAGCTGCTAAGGATATGGCACACCCACTGCATGTATTTCAGCCTGAATTTACAGAGAACCAGGCCTAGACTAGTCCCATGGACCAAATGGCCACCAGCAGCAGAGAGGGAAGGGGATCCCTACAGGGACACCCTCTGGTTTAATTTTGCCTAAAGGGAGTCCAGTCTGTGCACTTTGAGAGTGCTTGTCAACATGAAGTGAACATCATAAAAGGCGGTAATATGGAGATTAATTTCAGCAGTGTGCTTGTCCTTTGAGCTGAAGCAACAGGGTAGGAGCACTCTAGGTGTGTTTGGCTCTCAGATAAACCTTCAGTCAGGTTTACAATTCGTACACAAAAAAATGCCCAGCTCCTCCCCCCTCAATTTGACAGCATTTAATGTGCAGGCTTCTATTTTGTGCTTACGACTTGGCATTTCTTGGCAGACAGCACAGAGGAAGCACCTGTTACTGCATCACTAGAATCATGACAAGAACTGAGTCAGAGCCTCTGAAGCCCAAGGAATCTAAGGCAAAAGCATTAAGTATGAGAAGCTGCTTGAATCCTTCCAGAGCATTTCCTCGTCTCCTAATTGCAAAGCTCACAACTTCATTGGCTCTGGATTTCTTGAAAAAATTGGACCTCACACTAGCAGGGGAGAGAGAAGGGTTCTGTCATCCTTTGTTTTACACTTTGTAAAGAATTGGAAGCTGCATTTTACATGCTCCAAATCACCTGGAGATGGTTACAGGAATGTTAGTGCTGCACATTTCTCCTGGACCTCCCTACCACAGTATTAAACACACCTGTTATTCATGTATTGTATGAGGTGCATTATTAGCATGAGCACACACATCTACATGTAATAATAAGTATAAAAAATAGCTTTTAAAGTTATCTAGCCCACATCTAAATGCATCCTAATACATAATCATTAAAACACTCTTCATATATGAATACAGAAATAAAAAAGACACCTATACCCAAACTTTACATTTATTGAAGCATGAATACATGCATGCTCATGCACTGAAACTATGGAGACACTAAAGCTATGGCAAGGAGTTTTGGTAATTAGAGAACAATTCATATCTCTTAATGATCTTACAAAAACCTTTTCTGCTTTCTGATAGTTAAACCAACAGACAAGTGCTTTCTGAAAGAAAGAAAAAAAAAAGAGTTCTGTTCATTTTGAAATGCAACAGACATTGAGAAGCTGATTTATCAGTTCTGCCAGTAGAATACACAAGCAATCTGTAAAAAAAAACTTTTTGAAAATTATAAAGCTAAATTAAGAGAATACAAATGCAGTTTTCTTAATCTGGGAATGTTCAGCAACTTACCTACACAAGCCGAGTTTTCAGGCTTTAATCTGTATCCATTAGGACAGTTCCAGTGCTGCAGAGCTGAGAGGCTGACAAAACCAATTTTAAAAACCACTGTCAAAAAAGCAACAAGGAAGAGAAACATAATCTTGAGGGGTTTTTGAGCTGTCACTAGAGAAAAACTAGTATGTATTCAGTCATATCCAGGACAAGATGAGCATGTATAATCCCAAAAGTTTTCTGCAATCTGTCACTTTAGGCTCAGACATCTTATCACAATTCCACGTTTTATCTTTGCCTTGCTTTTCTTGTCACTTTAGACCTTACTGTGTCTGACTACAACCTTGAAAAAATTCCTGGGAGATTTCTTCCCCACACACATCAGGGCTTTTTTTCTCTCTCTCTTTCGTTTCTTTTTTTTTTTTTTTCGCTTTTGGAAGCCAAGTATGAAATGCCTGACACTCTTGCCACAAATTTAACACAGCTCAAAAGCCATGCTCACAGGGATCTCTTCAAATTTCCTTGCAACAAAGCTGCTGTTTAAATCTTTAAAGCAGAGGATTCAGAAAACTCTTCAGCACAGCTCTCAGTGGAGTGCGGGGAGCAAATCTCCAGGTACCGTCCTTCCCCGACACGCAGTTGTTTTTCACATCCAGACTTGGATGGACTCCCCTTTTCTTTTTAAAGCTCTGCTTGCCCCACCTCTTCTCTTTTTAGTACCACTTGAGTGAGCCCTGTGTTTGCACATAGTAATGTGGTCAGTTCCTTACTACAGGGAACTGAGCCAGCATGCAGATATCCAGCCACCCATAATAAATACAGTCTCTTTAGAAAAGCAACACCTCCTGCTTGAGAAGTACCTGCAACTTGCAGGTTTGGTTTTTTTTCCACAGAGATTGTAGGCAAATTTATTCAATTCCTGTTCATTCTCAATTAGTTGCATTCCTCTTAATATCATCATGTGTTTTACCACCAGAAACGAATTTTGTCATCAAAACATCTCATGCAAAAATCAGATGGAAAAAATCCCTCTGGTTTATCTGATATATTTTTACTGGAAATCCAAATCAGCTTAAGGTCAAGTTCAGATCCAGGGTATGTGTTTGTAATTTTGAACTGAAACTCTCTCAGGTCTGAATTTAGCCCTTATGTATTTCCAGAAGAATACCTGTTGTCAGTGACTGGGGTAACATGTTCTGAGCCTGCCTCACCCACAGATGTTGCAGACATTTATATGTACACTGATGCTGCACAAGGCTACTGTTGGGGTGCAATGCTCTTTTACACCTGTTCCACTGAGGTATAAAACTAGATAAATTCCAGATGCTCATAATTCTTCAGGGTTGAAAATAATCTTTTGCCCCCTTTTTTCCCTGGTCCATCAGCCTAGACCAGCAAAGCTCTAAAACACAAGCATAAGTTTGTGCTTCTAAGTTTTACTGAATTTTGAAAGTGCTGAGATTTAAGCATGTGTTCAAATGGTTGACTGTGCCAGGCTTTGTTGAGCTAACTACTGTGAGGTAATCTGGTTCTGTCACTTTTTTCTTTCCTTTGATTTTTAAAAATTTTATTTCTGGAGTGTTGTGCTGGAATGAATACTAACACAACAGCAGCATCAGTAGGTACCCACAACTGTACAAGTTCTGCCTCTCGGAATTCTCCCTCTCCTCCCCCAAAATTTGTCTGAATCAATAAGAGTCCAGACTTGTACTGTCAGAAAACAGGATTAAAACCTGATTATAAACTGAGCCACTCTCCATTAAAAGTAACTGTTTCTGATGTTTCTCTCTGTGTACAGGCACATTCTGGTCTCTCAGTCTTCACTGCTACAGCCACTGCAATTAAATCTAAACTGACAAATGGCAGCCACATTTCCATATACTCTGTTCAGAACCCAGTCTTTATCCCACATGCTATGCTATAAAATACAATAACAGTAATGTAAATTATGCAGGGCCAGACTCATGCCAAAGAGCATTTGCTTCTCCAAATAGTCCCCAGGAATACAAAAGGGCAAACAATGTGAAAGCACAGTATAATGCCATCCCATCTAGGATTACAGGATCCTGCTCAGGAACTGTGGTATGTTCCACATGAACCTCTTTTACTAATTCTGCAGTCATCAGTTCCTCCTCACACCATTTTCTTTCCTCCTTGTACAATTTTCTTCACTGTTCAAGCTGGGAGCAAGCAACCCTGACAGTTTAAAAGGAATGTGTCACTTCTTTGTGAGCAGCCACCAGCAGAATGTTTGCCAGGCCGTGAGGGTGGCCATCCCAGCTCATCCCTGACCTCTTCCAGGGCAGACTCAGACAAACTCATTGAAGGAGACAGAGTGAATAAGCTCTCCCATTCCTTTTAAAACCCAGAAACAATTTCTGTCTCACATTCTTTTTGTCTCTCATTTACACACGTTGTATTTTCTGAACATCTCCCTCAATCTTACCCCCCTGCTCCATTCGCACATTTGCCTTTACACAAAACACAGTCAAAGGCACGTCCCAGAATTTAATTTTTTTCCCTCTAGATTAAATATAAATACAGAACTGTCTGACATGCCAATACCACAACAACCTTTTCTGAAGGAACACTTCACTTTAGCCAGGTAGAGACCAGTTAGTAAAGTTGTTAATTTTACCATCCCAGAAGTATAGGAATGGCTTAAAAACAGGAAGAAAACCATCTTAATATTGGAATTAATTTTTTTTACCCTTAAACCCCAAATTTAACTTGGGCCAGAACTAGTTACCAAACCCACAGTATGATATGATGTGATCTAGGCCAAAGAAGGTAACTATCTATTTGGAAGTGGATAGAACCGATCACCTCCCCCTACAACAAACCAGAAAGTGCTCAATGAAGTATTAAATGCATCAGGCTGTGCCACACTTTTAAAACATATGGTTTTTCACCAAATGGTTCAGCACACTGCTCACAATTAATTCCTTTACACCTGAAGTCATTTAACATTTCAGAAGTTGTTCAAATGAGTTTCTAAAAAGCAAACTATTGTGCTCACCTTCAGGTATTAAGTACAGCAATCTACATTAGTCTGGCACTCATATGATGAATTAGACTACAATAGCTCAACAGTCTAATTTGTAGGACTCACTGCAGAATCAGTCCCAATGATCTTAAAATCATCCCAGTTCATCAAATGTGAAGAATTAAGTTGAATTTGACCTACTGACTTAGGACTAACAGCAAATAAACATTTTATCCCTTTCCCTTGGAGTTCTTACTATCTTTGTTGGTTCTGGAAGGCTTTTTTACCAAAGTTGGGAAAGATCAGCTAGCAATTCAAATACTGGGGGGCTTCTTGGCAAATAGCTACTCTAGTTCAAAGAAAGTATATTCTGACTGTTTCTGAATTGTGGAGGAAACAGCCCTCCCTCAGCTTCCCATTATCTACATTGTATTAATAAGCACATTGTTTAAAATCGAATATTGGCTTGTGTTCTTGCTCACTTCACATTACACTAGCTTGTCAGCAGTTGCACTTCTTTTTCTGTCAGCCTCTGAAAGGCTAATTCTGGCCTTTGGCATATTCTAATGTTGTTAAAGTTATATTTTATAGTCAACATAATGCAAATTACCACCAACACAGGTTAATTATTAAATGTGAATCCACCAATGTAGCACAGGAAATGTGTAGCAGCTGTTTCCAGTTCAAATAGCACAGAGCAGTGAGGAACATTCAGATCCCACAAAACAGGCTCCAGAACCTCTCCAATGGCCCCAGAAAATCTGCCAGCCCCTGGGACAAGATGCTCACATACGTGTCCTTCTGTCAGAAAAGGTATTGCCACCAGAGAAGCAGCTGATTGACACAAGCAACTTTTGTGATGACACTGGGGATTTCTCACAGTCTTCAGAAAAAACACCCAACAATTGCCTAAGCCTGCCTTACACCTACTTGCTGAAGCCTGACCTCAGGGTCAGTGTGGGGCTAGCTGACTGATCACTGTATTTTCTGTGACATGACTGTGCTTGATTCAGTACTGTTAATGTCATTTCAGCAGGTTCAGCCTTCATCATCTATAATTCTGACAAAAGGGACATTATGTAATGCTAAATTGCCTGTCAGAGCAGAGAGAGGCACAGCATGAGAGATTGGTATATTCCAGTGATCTCTGAAAGCAAGAATGCCTGAAATCTCCTCCTGAGGTATGATGACCATTCTGGCTTTGTCCTCAAGCATGTCACTCATCACTTCAATAGTTTGGAGATTATATTTGGTTGGCAGGATATTTTAATTTAATTTACAAATAAAATTAATTAAAGAGTGGGGCTTTAAATCATGAAAGCTTTTTGGAAACCAAGTGTTATTGTAAGTAATCTCTTTCCAGTTGTCTGTTGCACAGCAGCAATTATGACAAGCATCCACTGGATTTTTTTGGAAGTTTGAGTACCATAATTTTTCTGCTAAGGTTACATTTTTTTCCTACTACAAACTGATCTTAAGCAAAAGAAAAAATTTAAATAATCTGTGTTTAAAGCATACTATTAACCATAACCAATGTATCTTTTTTAAAGCAGTTTTACATTTAACATTTTAACAGGCACCTTTCACCAGCTGCTGCACAGTAAATACTTATTTCATCAGGTAGACCATACTGGAATCCACAGAAGGATCCAGAAAGAAAGTTAAATATGCTCTCTCTCCTATCCCAACAGCCAGAACAAGAGTGAAACATTCTGGGGAAGCCACGTAGCACATTACTGACTTATGACATTTATCAATGTTGATGACTACTTCAGGCCTCTATGTTAACAGACATGAAGGAGTAGTTCAAACAGCATGTTGAAACAATCCACTGGCTCTCTGAGGTGGAAACAAAACTGAAGATAAAACAAGTCATTTTTTACCATGAATAAGATCTATGCAGCTTGCTACGTGAGAACATTTAACAAAGGATCTTAGTAACAGGTATGGCATTAGTTCACTATCAGAGTAAAAAGTGTATCTTCTCTGTGTGTTTTGCTGTTTCCATCCCAAGGATAGCTCTGTTTCCCTCACTATAAAATGATTTCTAGTACACATACTAGAACAGCTGCTCTAACAGATCTCTCAGAACAAAGGTACTGGCTGAAATCTAATTTCACTAATTTTAGAGTTCCTGAGGACTCACCATGTACACTGATACCAGTAAGAGATTAGGAATTTATCTGTCAGTCCACAGGCTCTTATTTGAAGTCCATCTATCACAGATATTGCTACTTTTAGGGTTTTTATCCCATAAGTTGTGACCTGGGGAGGTGAACAATTAAATTTACTTTTTTAGTCAACTTTTTCCACCTCATTACAGACCTTTTCAGATGGTTTATTCTTCTTATGACCACAGAGAATAAAGAGCAGGGAACATTTTATAGTTTTGTTTCATAGTTGCCATGCTGGCTATGTGGAACAGAATCACTGCACTTACCAATCCAGTTCACTTTGTCCAATTAACTCCATTTCACCTGATGCATCTATAGCACCAGTTTGGCACATCTACACAAACCCATATCTGCATAAACTTACATCTGTCTACCATGTCTCAAAGGCAGAATCAAACAAGATGGACAATAAATAGGAATAGAAGTAGAAACAGGCATTGTTATAGTCAGCTTTCCACAGCAAAAGCACCTGAGGTGATTCCAAGACTGGAATTGTCCAGTCTTGGATTGGAATTCAATTCCAATCTTGAATTCAAGACAATTCCAGTCTTGAACAGGAATTCAAGAGAGAACTGAGCCCTTGCCAGTGCCCAGTTGCAGGTTGCAGGATGCTCTCAGGTGCTGCTGCACTCAAATACTCTGAAGGAGGCAATGACATCCTGAGCATGTTGCAAGCCACATCCTCTTTGTGGAAGCTCATTATTTTCCAACAAATGCCCATGCAGCTGGTGTCAGAGGGATTTGTCAGTGAATTGGTGGGCAACCAAGAGCAGGTATAGTAAAATACATTTCTGGCTGCTGGGAATGTTCAATTTTCCTACAATAGATTCAAGAGATCTCTGGAAGAAACTTTTTCCTGTTTAGTAGATATTTGAGCATTGAGCATCTCCTGAAATATTTGCTCAGAGCCTGCTGAAAGTAAACTTGCACTTGGAAGCACAAGTTTTTTATGTAATGGCATTTCTTGTGTTAGACAATTTTATAGGCGTAATATAGAACAAAAGCAAAATAATAAATCGGGGTCAGACCCTACCCACAGTGGCCAGAGTGGACTCCTTAGACCAAACTGGGAAGCAGCTGGCACAGAGTGATCAGCAAGGGCTCTGCCATGCAGGAGGCAGCTTGACCTGAGAGCACCTCAGGGAGCCTCACAGCTGCAGGCAGTGCAGTGCCAGAGCCTATCACAGACCCAAATGCCTCTGTGAGTGTGATATCCCAGGACTTGGCATCCAAATCCTGCAGCTACCAAACACACCCTGCTTGAGGCCACAGCTGCCAGCTCTTCATCTAAACAGGGACAAGGAGAGAAGAGCAATGGGGAAAAAGTCTGGGGCATTAAGCACAAGCAATAACCCACATTATATTTAGCTTTTAGATAATGGTTCTGTACTTCAAAGCTTTGAACAGACTCCATATTGCTGGTTGGAGTGTGAATATGGAAGCTCCAGGTCAGACTCAACTGACAGTGGTGATTTCAGAAAGGGGACAAACCATTCCTTGCAGTAGTAATTTTCCCTCTGGAGTCCTCTAAAACTGCTGCACTACAGGAACCCCATAAGACTGCCTGCAGGAGTCAGAAGTTGTATTATTTTTACAGTATTTTTGAAGAAATTGAAATGACCTAGCAAAGGCTTGCTCTCAGGGACTGACCAGGCAAGTACTAAGAACTGTGTTAAGCATTAGGGAAGGGAGAAAATCACTTTGCAATAGAGCAACATAAAATAATTGTGTAAGCAACAAACAAACAGTGTGCAAAGTGCTCACTAACATTCACACACATTCTCACAGAATGTCTCCTTGGCTGCACACCAGCAATGTCTGTCTAGCTGAAGGGTGAATGAACACATTCCTGGAAGCTACAGCTACCTCCTTTAGAACTGCCAGAGTGTGTTGGCAGGCACAGCCTTTACCTTACACCAGGCTAGGAAAACCAACAGTGAAATCAGTCATAGGCTTTGAAAAATAAAATGTTTGTGGATGCATGGAGATGTGGATATGTGCTGTAACCAAATGCCCAGCATATTAAAAGGTTCCATCATTTCACCTACATCCCTGACACAAGCTTCCTGAGTGATCCTGGCATACTGTGAAAATGGTCCAATACTTCCTTTTACATGAAGAAAGGTTATTTAATTTAACAGCTGTTATAAAGTACACTGAGACTCTTGCATGTAAGATAGTATCAAAATTGCAAAGTAGTTGTTAATTTATTCCTGCTAAAATCACATAGAGAGAACAAACTAGGCCATAAAATACAAGGTAAAAGTGAAAATTAATTTGGATTTGTACATGAGTTGTATCAGAAATACAGTGGTGTTGGAAAGCACTGAAAACTTTTAAATATCACTTGTTATTCTCAGAATGCAATATATGCTTATTTCTATATGGAAAACATTATATATACGTATATATACATATATATATACATTTCCTTCAAAGGAGGTATGTTAATGTTTGTAGTGCTTTTATACCAAAAATCATTGCACTGTGTTATAGAAACTTATCTTTTTCAAAATGCTAGCTAAGTTATTATAATAAGGTTCCTATTAGTGCTCTGAGAGCATTTTTGAGGGCCACTGCCCCATGGACTATATTAAAAAAAATGCTTGACACTCTCAAGTCACTCCACAAACTACCAAACTAAAATTGCTGTAATAATGGACACAGTATCTAACCCAAGATCACCATCTATAAGATGCAACCCAACCTATTACAGCACCTTTATTAAAAAAATAGAGTATTTCAGGGCCATTCTGTGTAATATTACAAGTGGGCATTAGGACAAGATTCTAAAAAGGAGCCCCCTCTCAAATCCACTCAGCAACGTGCATGGAGAAGGTTTGGTGTACCTCTTGGGCAATGCTTTGCAAATTAGCCATAGGTGCCCAGTTTTCCAAAATGAAATAAGACTCCAGTAAGGGGAGAGGGGCACAGGAAATCTATTCTGGGACTCTGCGTTCCCAATGGTGAAGAGACTTCTCCATTTGTGTGTTTGCATTTGGCTGCCTTTTTTAGAGCTGGGCTGGCAGGCACGGCAAGATGTGTCAGAAGCAACCCAACCACACCTAAAATATCTGGGGCAAACACTAAAATTCTGTTGCAACCTATATATTGAGAGAGAGAGGCTTATGCCTCCCTTATGTGTGTTGGCACAGAAGTCAAGGACACTCATTCCTGCTTACATTCCACTCACAGCTACAAAACGTACAGACAAAGGGCAGGGACTCTCCTCAAATGTTGCTGGATAACAGGCTTACCTTCACATTCCAGGATGAAATTCCCAGAGTGACAGCTCTTCACTTTCAGACATGAAGGAGAAACTGATCCTGAGCTCACTAATGATAAATGACCATTGATTACATAAAAAACATTGGACCTGGCCTCCCTTATGGAAATGACAGGTTCTTGTCTTAACCATCAACACAGCTTAAAGAAGTACATTTCTATTTTATCCCTCAGAAATCAAAAGCTATTAGGTCCTGTGGTAGGAGAATATCACTATCATATGCTCTCCAGGGCCCACCTAAGTTGGTTTGGTTTTTTTTTTAAGCATATATAGTTTAAATTAGGCCTGGCACTGAGAAACAAGAGAAAAATTGGAAAATATTAGCAAGCATAACAGCAAAAAGAGGACAGTCTGATTAAGGCCTTGGGATGTGGCTTTCATGTCATTTCTTTTTACACCTGTCCCAAACAACAAGGTGCCACTGCATGAGAATACAAAATGGGCATTTCTTTTCCCAATCCAAAGTCTACAGGAGGTTCTACCAGCAAACACTAGCTAGCAATTGGCATCAATATTCCTTTTTCTCTACTGCCAAAAGCAGGCACCTCTTCACTTATATCAGTAAAGAAATAACACCTTCAAAAATTATCAGTTATTAAAGACTGTTCAAGGCATAGTGTTCCATGGATCAAGCATGCAGTTACTACTAATGCTTTTGTAATAAGATGAAGAACAATCTATTAAGTGCAGAACCCTTCAAGAAAGGAAAGTGTTACAAGCATTCAATGCTCAGTGGTTTGCCTGTACTGATACTTGACTATTGAGAACTCTTGCTACTTCTTCCCCCAAGATGAATAAATGACAACATTTACCTTTCACATCCCTCTGGTTTTACCAGGACTCATCAGATTAAACATGTTGTGTAGACTAATGTACAGAGAGGAAAATACTGCCATATCTTAGCTTCATGTGTTTAATACAGACAGATTTACCATGAAAACTTACCTCCAAAATTGCCAGGATTTTTCCTCACTAACCAACTGGATTCTTCACAAAAGTAACGTAGTACCTATTCAGCAGCTGAATAGGTGAAGTCTTTCTGATGCAGCAAATACTGCAGTCAGTGCTAAGGCAATGTTGTTAGGGCTTGAAATAATACTCTGGAGATTGGAGTGCTGGACTCAAAGCAGTTTTCTATGCCCAGCTGGATTGCAGAGTTACTGAGAAGCAGCATTTCCACAACCAGAAAGAGAATTCAGCCTACAGTAAAGAAGGACTTGGTGTGCTACATTGTGAGTAGCAGTAACTTTTCCTTTCTGCAGCATCATTTCTTACTCAGTAGATGTGCTAAATTCTGTGAGTGCCAACTTAATGGCAGCTGGAAGCACTGTTTCTCATAAACTGCTGAACTTTGAGGATGTGGAACTGCTATGAAACACCTGCACATAAACAAAAAAAGCTCTCTTGCATCAATGTGCAGATGAGGTTGCTGATGGCTACTAAGGCAAATTCAAAAAATCATGGAGAATTTTCTTTTTTTTTTGCAGTCAGCAGTGATTATTTATCCACACCAGGCTCATACAGTGACAGAAGGAGTCCACTGAGTTGCACCTCCATGGGCTGCTTTACCCTGCTCAAAATCTCAATCATCTATGGTCTCCTCAATAAACAGTCAGCCTGAGAGACTTTTTTGGGATAACATTTTTTGGGATAGGTTCAAAATACATTAATAAGGAACATTTTATCTATTACTTTTTTATCAATACTGCGAGAGGCTTTACCTGACACATTGCTGAAGTTATCAAGATGCAGAAGCATATTCTGAACTTCTCACATGTCCCAGCCTCTCACCAGACACTCCTGCTATTTATGCCTACTTATTCTTGGTGTCTGAACACTGCCTGGAACAACGTGGGACAGTATTCATCTCACTGTAACTGGAGCACCGCCCCCCTAAATCCTGCACTACTGGCATTTGCTGAAATGGCTGTGGGCTCAGAAACATTGTCAAATGTCAGTTCCCAGGATGTTGTCAATAAATCATTTAGAGCATCTTTTCAGAACCTATTCCTATGTTTTCTCCCCAGCCCACACAAGGCTGGCATCATAGAGTTCACAAAGAACATGGCCTTTTGTGGAATTTACTCCAAACATTCATCAGAGGAAGAAATCTCATCATTTCAGCTATATTTTTAGGTGGTGACATTTGATTTCAACTTCCTCCAGGCCTGTCCCCCTGCCCTTTTGATGAATCACAAGTTATTTGTACTGTAATGGGCTTCCTATAGTTAAAGTTTTGTCAATTCATTCTGCCCAGAACTATAACTGGGAAGGATCAGAAAGATATGCAAGGTATGTTTTGAGTGTAACAGATCCAATAAAATCACATCACCTACATGGCTTATTTCTCTCTTCAGTTTCAGTATTCTACACAGTGAGACTGACAATCATTCAGGCAGCACTGTCCAAGGTCATTTCAACTATCTTTTTAGCTGCCAGCTCTTATCAAACACTGGTCTAGCTTTTCCCACTTACATGTGGCCCATCGAATTTTTACAGTTCGGTTAGATTCCACTGACAACAAAGGTGTCAATCTTGCACCTCCTTTCCTATGCAGACTCTTTTTCTGTCCTTCAGCCTAGGTTTTCCCCATCCACAAGCCTTGTTGCAAAGCAGCTACCTCAGCTTCTGAATTCATAACAAATACAGTGAAAAAATCACGTACTACAATAGAGTCTTTTATCCCCCAGGTCAGATTTCTCTAAACTCTACTGAAGATCTTTCCTGGATCCATTATTGGAACTAGTGAATTGTTACTATTCTTTCTCCTCTCAGTTCCTGCCCATGATTGGAGGATGAGGTCCTTCCACTCAGGGAACTGCATATTGTTCAGCAGAGTGTTTTTATTCTTTCCTCAATCTTACTCGTGTGTTTTCTGTAGGACTCTCCCTTGCTTCTCATGCATTCCCCTTCACCACAGCCTTTTTATTATTTTAGAATCTGGGTTTGATTAGGTGCCAATTCAGTACTCAACTTCAAGGCAGACTTGCACATAGACAGTTGCAATAAAAATTCTTGTTTCCTGTTCCAGCCACAAAACTATCATTTATGTGTTCTGCTTATACTGAGCACCTTTCTAAATGTTCATCTACTGATTCCAGTCTTTTATGTAAAAAAGAGCAATTGTTTAACATTATTCCTTTTTTTGGCATATCTTCTGGCTGATCACCCCTTAAAAGAATTTTCATGACCATTCTTCTAGTTTCTTTATGGAGATCAATGAGCTTTAAGAATCATTCTTTTTTCTCTCATATAATTTGATTCAGATTTCATTTCTAAATCTCTGAATCTTCAGTAGTGAGAAACCAAAAACTTAATCACCTTGTGACCAGCCAAACTCTTGTCCCTGCCAATTCACATTCAGGCATTCTCTAGTGTTAAGTCATTATCAAAGGCACAAGAAAATGTCATTTTACTATCAATGAACAAGGGACTTTATTGCTTACCTCTCCTCATGAATTCCTGTTACAGTTTGAAAGAAATAGTTCATATAGCTACTGGATATAATGTCTATTCAATCATTTTTCCTGACCAGAACAAAGACTATTATTTTTCTGGCTTGTGAAAAATGTTTCTTTCCTTGTTTTTGCTGCTGATTACTCTATCCAAAGGGAATGTCTGCTCCTCTGTCAAAGAGTAAAAAATGCTCAAGCAAGGAACAAATAAACAGCACTTTTGTGTATGAAAATATGCCTCCACCATTCTAGAGAGTTCCTTTCCTCATGATGAGAAGTAATTTAGCACAATCTTCTACTGAAAAATGCTCAGTTTTTAGGCTGAACCCAGAATGATTGACACAGAACTCCAAGAACGGAGTGCTTTGGAGGTATTGATCCAGACACAACAGCAAACAGTAAAATCTCAAGGTGCTGTGCCTAAGTTCATGTGGAAGTTAAATCACAGAGGGAGAAAGAGTGCAGGATAAGAGCACAGTAAGCAGCCAGCTACAGAGAATGGTAAATTAAATTTAGAATAATATTACTTTCTCTAATCCTCAGCTATGAAACATGATGCTCAGAACAAACAGGAGTGTTACGATTCCTGTTTTCACATTCATGCTTCAGCAGGAAGGAAATCACTCCACCATGTCACTTCTATGCCAGAGAACAAGAAACACCAAGCAGTATTTTTTGGAGAAGCAGGGAGAAACCAGAATAGGTCACTCAAGACCTGAGAGCATGCTCTGGAAAAATACCCACAGATAATGTCATTCATGTGCAATCTGAAGCTAGTAATACACTGCAGGATTAGTTAGACATTGAAGAAGGCTTTATGCAAAGAGAAAAATAACATTTAAAGAGAGTAATGTTATTCTGAATTTAGTTTGCTAAATTCAGAATAACATAATGCTATGTAGCTGCCTGTTTACTGTATGCTAATATTGCCTTCTTTCTCTCTCTGTGATTTAACTTCCACATGATCTTAAACACAAGGGACTGGGCTATAAAACAAAAAATATAATTGGTCCAAGTTATATTTGGAGTCTCAAACATTTCGCCAAATATTGGCAGGAAAAAATTCAAGACACAACTCAGTCATCCATCCAATCAGTCCATGGCATTAGATTTCATCATTATTAATTAAATCAGATTCTTACAAAAAACAGTACCTATGAGTACTGGATTTAATTTTCTTTTTCTTCAACAAAGGTGTGACTGTTTTAGAGACTGGAAAATAATACAAAGTAGACTATACATAGTGTTTTGTTCCTCTTTTCCAAAACAATACTAAACTAGAAAGAATAAATGAGAGACAGGCAAGAACCTGATCTAGAGATTTGTTCATGTATTTACTTTTTGAAGTATTAGAGAAATTTGTTTGATTCTAGATGTTTTCTTCAACTGTATGCCTAAAGGAATAAAAATACTAAAAAAGATCAAAACAACAAAGTATTTATTTATTGACCAAACAAGCAACATATTGAATTTAAACTAGAGTTGCACCAAATGTACTAGCAATTGTCATTTTGGACTACTCTTACCTTCCATCTAGTCCAGTAGCATTCTCAAGTGCCAGCAGCCTATACCAGAAGCCTTAGAAGAAACTGCTTGAACTTTTGAAAGATCATAACAACAACAAAACAAAACAACAACAACAAAAACAAAAAAACAAAACAAAAAAACCAACAAAAAACCCCAAAAAACAAAAAAAAAACCACCCCAAAACCCAAGAAACCACACCACTATCAAATTCCTTTGCCTCCTCCTTAAAAAAAGATGTTTCAGTAAAATATTTGATAGCTCATCATGCTTTAGAATAAAGTATTTTCTTTTCAGAGCCTCTTCTGCAAAATGTAGGCATTCATTCACTGTCAGTAAACTGGTATTCCATTATTATGAGAGGTTAATTGTAGTTGTTTGCACAGTCAGCTCCTTTCACAATACTCTTAAGTCAATCAAGGGTCTTGCAGAAATACCAGACCTGAAGTTAGAACAAATATACTTAAAATATATACCTGGCAGGTGCTATTGATCTTGCTGCAGCAATTCTACATTCTTTTTCTAAACACTGGGTTAGGATGTTATTTCATAAAAAATAGAAAATGGAGAAAAGTGCAGTGCAGTTACTTCTATATTGGAAAATATTATATCCTTTTGTTCATAGCTGCTTTCTGCCTTTTTGATTGAAATGATTCCCATCTTGAACACTTTTGAAAAATACAGCTTTGTAAAAAAAAAAAAAAAAAAATCTCCTTCATACAGGCTGTTTCAGACCAATATTTCAGTTTGATTTTCCTCTGTTTAGCAAGGGAGTCTTTCAGATATATCAAAATGACACATTATTTGTGCCTCCATTCTGAAGGGAACTCTGATCTCTTGAAATTCAGAGTAAAAAAATTCAGTGATTTGTAAATAAAAAAGAAAGCATCTGTTCTATGGAGGACTTCTCATTTTCAACAAAGGAATGTGACAATGCTAACCTGGAGCTTCTGTGGCTTCCTATAACACCTAGAACAATGCAATGAATTCCATGAGAGAAGGCATCCAGGTCAGCAGGTTTCCAATCTACACACAGATAATTTTAAAAAGGTTCATTTTGAAATTTCATCTCTGGTCATGAAAAAGATTCAAGTTTGTGTTTACCTCCCAGGCACAAATCTGACAAACTGGTTGTTTTTAAAATAAAATCATAATCAAGATGGATGATTGTAGTATACTACATCTTGGATTCAGAGTCTCTCCAGAACTGTTGCTGATGCATGCCCCTCATTTTTGGAATAAACTCATAAGCTGCCTGCTCATCCCTTTTCAGTTTAAAGGCAGTGGTCTCCAAGAACCTCTCACAACTTTCACTGGGGCACAGACAGACTTCAAGACCAGCTTCAAGTGCATTCTTCAAATTCCCCCGGTGCCATTGCTCCACACTCCAGTTTTACAGCTGTCCCCACCTTGTCAAACCTGGGCATGTGTAGAGCTCCCATCATTGCAATAATCCAGCAGTATCTTCATGCATCATTGTACAGCTACCTGTCTGCAGATGGCCCAGCACCCTCATCACGTAAATGGCAGAATTGCAAGTAAAGGACATTGTGGCACACAGTCACAGAATTCTCTAGGATATCACCCTTCTGTGGTTTCTCAGCTTTCTTTCTGTATTTTCTCTCACTTCTTTTCAGACTTCCTTTTGTCCCCACAGCTACACTCATCGCATGCTTTCTAAAGCTATAAACAAAGACAAAAGGGTCAGGCAAAGACACTGCCTTGTATAAAAACAATTTTTTATTTTCACATGAAAACAACTGCTGTTTTACTTACTTCTTTGAAAGGTATTGAGTTTGAAATGTCCTTTGTTTAGCTCCCTAGACATAGTTCAAGAGTGGATGGTTTTGCTATTACAGACATTCTCATGTTACACATTAAAGAGTTTTCTCTCTTAATTCCCTCCCTGAGAAAAGTATGAGAATCTGATGATGGTGCAAGGAATATAAAGCCCACTTGAGCAATGGCAAGGACTAAAATAGATGCACAGATGCCTTAAATTTGGTTTAGTAAGTGCACATTGAAGTCAAGATTATTGTTTAATATGACAAGTACTAAAAAAATATTATGATAAGTACTATGCTCACTAAAGCTCTAAGTAAAAATGAGGTTTACTTAGAACTCAGCTCACATTACTCAGTTATTTCATTAGCCATCCAGTTTTGACACACCTGTTGTAGGTAATGTATAAAAAGATGTCTAACCTTTTTGGAAAAAGCAAGATGAATTCAGAAAACAAAGTGCAAAATATACAAAAGGCGACACATAAACACAGATTAAATCCTCTCCAAATTCTCCTACACAGATTATAGTCCTCACTGCTCATACCAGTGCTTGATCCAGTACTGCATTTCAGAAGACATTATACAAATGATTATGGGTGACAAAATCTATCTCACAGTAGTTCCATCATTAACAATTGACAACATAAAAAATTACATCTGTTAGCAAAGTATTTCTTCAGCCCTTTAATTAAACCAATTCTAGGTGATACAGTGCAAATGTCTTTATTGTGTGATTTGCCCTTTGTGTCAAATTCCTTCCAAAATTCCCCAGCACATTTGTTGTTTTGACATGAAGTTACAGAAAGCATGTCTGGATTATATAATTCTTTTGTCTCAAGAACTGTGGAAAAAATAATGTATAACATGTTTTCTTGAAAGAACATGCTCTTGATAGTTAATTTCATCTTTGATACACTGATAGCCCATGCGGCCAGAGATTAATTTCTAACTTTAGGACATGCTAATTCCACAAGGATTAGTCAAACTCAAAGGTTTAATGCTCACAAGTGAGCTCTCTCCAATGAACCGTGCACCACCTCAGTTTGATATATTGATGTATCACCTACAACTTAGGTGATATCACTTTTGAACTTCAGAATTAGATTTCAAGCTTTGAAACCTGAAATCAAATACTCTCCAGGAAAAAAAAAATAAAGTTAAAACAATTGTTCTCACTAACAAAAAACATGGTGTTTTTAATTACAAACACTTTCAACAACTACCAACTATGCTGTCTACCAGGAAAATAGAAGGCAAATATTGTAACACTTCAGGTCCTGCACAAACCTGCTTTGTCACTAACGTGTCAGATGAACCTTGGTTTTGACACACAAAGAATCTCTTTTCCCTAAAAAATCCTAAATTTAAAAAAAAAAAAAAAAAAACCACTGCCAAAATAAAATAGCTTAGAAAGATAAAACAATTTTCATTGAAATCAAAATTATTCATGGAAAAAGAAGAAAGACGGATTTTTAACCACACATATTTGCAACACAGAAAGGAACACCAAGGATAATTCTAAGCAGGCAAGCTAATTTTGCACTTTTGAACATCCCACCTGCTTCTTTTATTACAGCTTCCACAGTCTCAAATACTCATTCTACTAATCCTGGTCACTGGACACCATGGTGTAGGTGCTACAGAGATTTTTCAGGGTGTTCATTTCCTGCCATGATTTTGTGTCAGAGGCTTTTTGACACCTCTCATCAAGCTATGTCCTACAAGATAAGCTCTTCAGCATTCCAGCAGGCAAAATTTCATCCTACATTAGTGACAGTGAGAAATGCCACTGTTTTGAAGCTGACAAACTAAGCTTTGGTTTTAGCTTTGAGTAATATTTCTCCCTCTGGAAAATGTCAATTCCCAATTTCCTAGCAAAACAAACAGTTCCTCTCTAGGCATAGAAAGGTCCAAGAAAATAACACAGCTGTAATTTTCAGGAAAAACTGTGGCTCACAATTCATACATACTTCTAAATATAATATCTGAACCTAGAACAACATAAGTTCTCTTATTTACTTCAGGCATTAAAAAAAGCAGCCTCAGAATAGACTATTCATTATTATCATTAACAGACAATTCTGAATTCATCATTACTATTAATTCCTGTTTTTAAAACACTGGGAAGCATACTCACAATTAACTTTCACTACGCTCATTAAACTCCACATCCAACATGCCCTGAGGACAAAAACTCCTCTTGCTTTATATCAAAAGGTATTATATCACTGCAGTGTAGTACATAATACTGTGCAATATCTGTGTCATATATTTACATATAAAAATGTGTGTTGTATTACACAGTACCACAGAATTTTCTGTACAGAGATTTCTGAAATTGAGGTATATAGACAGACCCATCCAAGTAAATTCTAAGGCTGAGATTTTGCAATAAGATCATCTGATGTAAGTTAATATAATTATCTAGTGTCTCTCAGAGTTACTCAGCTTACCTGAGCTTCAGGACACTAAAGTACCTTCTTCGTCCTTTGCAATAACATCAGCAAAATGACAATATGATGTGTATTGTACCTCTCAAGAGCCCATAAACTGTGACTTCTGTCTTGACTGGCCTGAGAATGCTTCAACCCAAGATACTGTACAAACAGCTGTATGACACCTCGAAGCACAAGCTGATGTCAGAAGAAAACTTGTATACTCAAAGTTTTGATCACAACAGAAGTAGTTAAAATTGTTTTCCTATTGTGTTGAAGTACATTGCTTTCAAGAAGATTGTGATTCATGTTTGATACATGCCACTAGCACATCATGTGGTAAAATGAGAGAAGAGAAAACAGAATGTTTTAATAAAACCAAAAAATATCTTTAACCAAAGAGTCATTTCATGCTGTATTTTTCCTTCAAAGAACATAATTCCTTCACATCCAAAATCACAAACATAAAAAATAAGAAAATAGGCAACATTTTTCTTCTATTCTCCCTCCTCCCCACCACCATCCAGTAAGACTCTATTACACCAGATAATGTATTCTGACCACTGTCTAGCATCAACCTGCTTCCAGATGGCAGCATCACCACTTTGAATTAATTTTACCTATTATTTATTTCATCTCCACCCTCACCCACGTTCAGCACAGATACTCAGACCTGGAGCCCTCACTTTTGAAGGTCATTTGAGAATCCATGCTTGACCTAGAGCAAAGGAGAAGTCTTTCTGACTCATCCGTGTACCTTCGTGCCCAGAGCTGGTCTCCTGCACCCAGGGTTCGAGGCTTCAGAGACAATGTTTCAAATTGCACATAAGTCTCTTTTGCAAGTTCAGCTTCCTTTGCAGATTTTGGTTTCAAATGAAGTTTTAAAACTTTGTAGAGTAAGAAAAATATCAAAGGTAAAACAACCACGCATGCTGCACTGCTGGCCACTATCAGAATAGAAAACTCAGAGCTGCTTTCATCATTTAGCCCATCAGTGGAGAAAACAACACACTGTTCTTTTGTAGGTGGCACACCTTTGGGTGAGACACATGCCATATATTGAGTACTAGGTTGCAAGCCATCAATTGTGACTTTGTTTTTGTTAGAATCAGTGCTGAGAGGCAGCATATCTTTCTCACCATACTTGGAGTATAACACAGTCACAGCGGAATTGCCTGTGGCATTGACAGTTTTCCAAGTTAAGGTCACTCTTTCATCAGATTCACTGATCACTCTTAGGTTCTTCACAGTAACATTTTGCTCAGCCATACCTGCTGTATTCAATGAAGTATCCTCACCTTTCTTGCTTGAATCTCCAATTTGCTTTTTGCTTCCATTTGTCACTGCCTTGGAAACTTTCTTTCCATCTAACATGAGCCTGGATTGCTTTTTGTCAGTAAATGTCATGCTGGTTGACCTTTCAGAGCTAACCAGAGCTGTGGTGGTCGGTGTGATGGGAAGGGGTGTGGTTGTCCTCTCGGGTTCCTGCTTGGATTCCTCCTGAGTTGTATTCTGCCTCTCAGCCTCTGGCTTCCTCCCAAATTTCTGTGGTGACACAGTTGTAGTAACTACACCAACCACTGTGACAGTCACAGCAGCTTCTGACATTCCTGCCAAGTTCTTGGCTTTACATCTGTATTCTCCTGCATCCTTGTAAGAAATTCCTGTCAAGCTCATTATGGACCACCTGACACCCTCTCCAGGAGTTTCTTGAATTACTATGGGAAAATACAAAGAGTAAATCATTATGAATGGGAAGTAAAGAGGAAGTAAACATTATTAGAATACTTCTTACCTTCCTGCCAGAAGGAATTACATGTATGAAAATTTTAAAAATGAAACACAAGCATTCAAAAAACCACAACAACAACAAAAAACCCAAAATTTCCAAAACAAACTATGGAACTCCCAGCCATACTCTATTATTAAATAAAAGTGCTCAGCTTGGGTCAAAATGGAAATAAATGTCTAGAGTAATTAGAATATAGTTTGCAGTTTCACTAAGAAAAACAAAACCACATAAAGTAAAATCAAATGTCTTAGAGCTGCTATTGACTCTTAAATACAAGACCCACTGACATCCTGTGACACTTACCATGCTACCCAATTAAAATGCTATTGGAAATTTCCTTTGTCCTAAGATATTTCAGTTCTCTTACCTTCATCAGACCTATGATAACTGCCAACTACTTGGCATTAGCAAGTAGCATTTTCCACATTTAAGTTGCTACATAAGTATCTGTCATAGCAGCTAGAATGATGTCAGACAATTGTAGCATTGCATCATTTGCAAACAGAAAACATGAATTTGGAAAATTTTGTGTTCACAATGTTGAGCTTTAAGTTGCTCAGTTATGGCCTCACTGGCTTTTTTAACATGAACATTTTCAGACAGAAGTTCCAGCAAAAAATTCTTTCTACTTCCTAGCATCTGAGTTAGGGTCCAACTAACCCAAACTCCATTTCCCTTTATCCTTCCCCCACTTCATCCATTTCTCCCTTCCACACACATTGTTCTTGTAACAGACCACATCCACAATCAAAACAGCCTGCTGGACCTGTCGAGACCGAGAACTAAACAGAGAATTTCATAACACCTGTTGCACAGATTCAATTGCCAGCTTGACACAATACACGGTCCATTGTTACTCATTACAATAATCTCAAAGCACAAGCAACCCAACAATTTTTTGGTCCTCCCATTTCCTATAAAAGAGCAGTTATACCTGTGTAGTTCACTGGAATATTGTCTGACCTATTCCAAGTGAGCTGTGGCGTGGGGTACCCCGTGGCATCACAGCGTAGCAGGACGTTGCTGCCCAGCGGGGAGGTGATTTTTGTTGCTGAGGTCATCACAGATGGTTTAAGACACTGCTCTAACTCAGCTCTCTGGAACAAGATTCCTGCCAGGCTCTCAGGTCCACTACATGAAACCAATGGATCAAGAAGTACAACAGAGGTGTCCACAATTTTGGAAAATTCAATTAGCTTTGAAATGCGACAGTCACAAAACCATGGGTTGTCCTGAAAACCTGAGGCAAGGAGGGAAGCAGGAAAAGAAAAAAAAAAAGTTGTCAGTCAATATATGGATATTGTGATTACAATATGACACATGACTACCACCAAATACAAACAAGGACAACCCTGGACCTATTCTGAGTTATCTTTTTCAATTTGTGGTTTTTGTTCAGCTGATTGGTGGGGGAATATTTTCAGAGGTTAGAGAGAACAGTATGAATGTTTATTAAGCTAAACTTCTTCTTCACAGAAGTCTACAGGGACATAGGGATATGCTGGCATTACCTGTGCTTAACTTTGCTATTTATCTACCACATTTAAAACCACTTTGAAAAGATTTCTTAAAACTGATGATACATTTTCACCTGCCTGTGCCTCCTGGAAAGACAGCTTCTCCTTGCTTCATGTCACTCTCCTCTCCTCTTAGTCCTTCTTTAGGCTCTTACAGCTTGACCTTCCCTGACCCTTTTTTTCAATGCTTGAGGAGAATACAATGATTTAAGGGTTTAGAGCTTACACCAATCTCTGCCCCTTGAGAAAAAGGGATAAAGGCTAAGGAGAAAAAGTTTTAGGCCAACAAAATTTTTATCTGGCTCTGTACTACACCAATATTGTTAGAAGCTGGCTTCATCACAGCCTCTAAAATATAGTCAAGAAGAATAACAGAAGAGTAGAAAATAGAAAGGACAACAAAACACTGTAATGACTACAATATTTTTATGATGGCACACAAGAACCCTATCTCTCTTCTGTCAGAGCCAATAACATTTGCTTCTTGCTTCCAGTATATGAATTAGAAGCTTTTCCCTCTTTGTGAATTTATGACATCGGAAGAGAATAACCATTTCTGAGGAATATCATTCTAAATCCACAGCTGGTATTGATTTACCCCACTATGTTGACTTTCTTAGAGCAACAGTGGCTTCACCAGGTAAAATATAATAGCATATCACCCAGGAGTTCAAGTATCTTCTTATTGGACTCATACTTTTGAATATGCCTTTCTCATTTTCTCCAAGTACTAATAAACAAAACTTATGGTCTGAAACAAGGGATGGTATGCAAGGACCCCTCGCTACTGAATTTACTGATCAGTACAATAAACAAGTCATATACATCAAACCAGCGTTGAAAGAAAAAAAGAGCCCTGAACAGTATTTTTGAGAGTGTATTGTTAAGAATCATCACAACAGCTATTGGAAAAATGATGGGTTGTTCTGGAAAAACCTGCAGATGAAAGATTGTATGAAAAATTAACTACTTCTTCCTTTTATCACCAGACCAAGATAAGGTTATTTTAAGCACAATGGTAGTGATTGGTCAAAACTATGGTAAACCCCAATTAATCCCTGCTCTTTAAAACAAGACTTGACCTGAAGAGATTCCATGACTTTGACATCACAATCCAATTTCACCCCTTCCAGACAGAAGAGATTTTACATCTATTCACTACTTATTGTTCGATGGAACAGAGAAGGAAAAGTCAAAGGAAAGTGTATCAGCAACTGCTTTTCCTCAAAAAAAATCGCCAAAACATAAAAATTTTGCCTGTGAACTTCACACACATATTCATGAGGAAAAAAGATACTATCCAAGTGTTTTCTATATCTAGGTAAATCAACTGCTTGGGCTTATAAAAATTCTGCTCAATCAAGCACATGTATGTAAGTATTTGTGCTCATCTTTTCAATTAGGGAAGCTCTGTAGTCAGAGACAACACTCCGGGAATTTTCTTTTTCTTCTCACTTTTTTGCAGTTTTCCTCACTATGTTAAGAAATTTACTGCAGGAGAGGAAGGGGTTTATTATTGTTTTTAATCTACTTGAAGCACTCAAAGCCTTTGAAATAGAACCAAAGAATGGTTACATTAGAAAAGACATTTAAAACCATTAAGTCCAACTGCTAACCCAGCACTGCCAAGTCCAGCACTAAACCATGACCCTGAGTGCCACATTTACATGTTTTTTAAATACCTCCAGGAATGGTGACTCCACCATTTCCCTGAGCTCCCTTTCAGTGAAGGAACTTTTCCTAATATATATATACCTACACAGCTTTCATAATCTCCCAGTGTCCTGAAGAAAAGCCAAAGTCATTATAATAGGTTTCAGAAATTGACAAATAAAAGGAATGATGAAGCAACAATGAACAGTCCTTAGACTGGATGATTGTTTAGTCCATCCTTGGACACAGGTTTGACCACCTGAGTGTAGGGCAAAGAAGAGTTATGTCATTCAGCCACTTCATCTTCCCCAACCATCATGTTTCTCGATGAAACTGCCTGAAGAAACAGGACTTATACAAATAAATATAACAGATATAGCTACATGAGTTTCTTCCTTGTCCCTGCAGCATAGCCCCTCAGATTATCTGTGTCTTGCCAATATCCGACAGTATTCACATTATTTCTAGCCATTGTAGGTAACCAAGTTATGTGAATCCTCAAAATGAAAAGATGAAACCACTATTGAGTTGGAAGCAAGATAAAACACTGAATTTCATTATACTTCAGTTAGTGTTGAAGAGAACAGAAATGTAAATGTAAATCTAGTTTCCAAACTACAAGGGGCATTTTGAACTTCATTCAACAGTTTGTGCTCACAAGATGTTAGAAGTGAGAACAAACACGTGACAGAATAAAGAAAAGGTTAAAAAGTGGAGGAGGAATTAGAAAATGGAAAATATTAGGGAGCTTTAATAAAAGAAAAAATTTCTTAAGAAACAAAAATGAAAATAATGATAAATCTCTGATGGCACATGTATCTGAGGAAAGAGAATGTCTTTATAAACCCTGGATTCTTTTGTAGAAATATCAAGGCAGCTTGTTGATCTGAGAAAGAAATACCAGCCCAGGTAAAACAAACATTGATAAATAGTTATGCATTGCTATATACCAATGCAGTGCTATTTTAATATTAATTATTCATTATAAATTGCTCTAAAACACTTTATTCTAGATTTAGCATGTTTTATATTTACTCTCACACATTTATGTGTATGTTTGCATGCACAAAGGCAAACTTATGTATATGTGTGTCTGTGTATGCACATTTTTGTAGTCTCCTCAGTAAGCAGGATTTCCCTGGGCTGTGTCAATATGGACTTTAGCTATGAACAAAATTTCCTTTGTAAATCAGTAACCAGACTCAGACTATAACTCGTGTAACACACTTTTAGTTGCTGCAAAATAGCAAGACATAAAATATTCAAGTTTTGGGCTGATAGAAAAATTCACCACAGCTTGGGCCAGCCTACCCCAGGCTCCTTCCAGCTGAACGTACACATTTTGATCCATGGTTCTAAACAGTAAATTCCATATCCAACACTGTGTCACAGCATTTTTACCACAATTGCTAAGGGAGTAGTTTCAGGAAAAGCAATATCTACCCAATGGCTCAGCATAACAGGTGGGAGCCTGATGAACCTGCAGAATTCCAAATTTTTGGCACCTCTGCATGCAACAGAGGCAAGATCTCACATTTCTGCCACTCTGTCAAATACTGGACTATTCTGTTCCTCTCAATGACTCACTAGAATCCACCATATGGAAAATGCTACTGCCATTATTCCTGCCAGAAATGTAAATCTCTGTACAGCAGCCAGTGCTGAAATTTAGTTGTGATTTGGATCAAAGTATCAGGCTATGGCTCCAGAGGTAACCAAAAGGGCCAGATGACTTCACACACTGGTCCCCCAGTCATTTGCACTGTTAAACTTTTCAGCTCACTCCACAGCTTTGTTCTGAGCTGTTCCAAAGGTGCACTTTCCAAGACAAAACCAGACATGGGTCCAGGGACAGTTGGCACTCCAGGGGTTGCTCCCTGAAAGGCTTATGGATGAGACCACACCAAGGATGGCTCTCTCTATCCTGTTGTTTCCCCTGAAGCAAGTACAGCAAGTTTCGTACCTCCAAACTATTCTGCATGTCTGTCAGCCCTTCAGGCATACAACACACCCCTGGTATTTCATGTTCCAAAAGCACAGATGAATGATTTCCAATGCAATTCTCACATAACTTCAGGCAGGTTAAACTGAAGAAAAAACACCCCCATTCCCAGAACTACATTTGAGAGTCACTGTAGCATCCTGTAGAGTCTGCAGAGAACCAAGGGCTAAACCTTACAAAGTGTGGAACAGACAGTCAGCTTTAAAGAGAGCTGCCCCTGAACTGTGGGGATAAGAGCCAGAGTGAGCCATTTGGCCAAAGGATCAAGAATCATTCCCCAACCCTCTTTCATTTAGCATAGTGCACACACAGAGGAACATCATACAGTGGGAAGTAGTTTAAAAACCCAAGTACATCTCTTAGTACAGAGATGATGAACCAAAATAAGGAGATATTAACATGCCAGTCCTCTGGCAAAAGTAGCCTTTGGCTCCTCCAAGAGTACCTGAAGTAAACATAGGGAACCTGAACTTTCTCATACGAGCGACTGTCTTGATGCTCAGTCAAGATACCAAAGATAAAATTGCCTCCTGGTGTTAAAAAATACAACTGCACAAACATATGAGTTTCAGGCCTTGCTGGTTTTGATCATGTTAATTACATGCACATGACAATCTTGTTTTGCCAGAACCAGGAGAGAAGACAGCTCAAGTCATAATTAATTACACTAATTAGAATCTGACTGCTGTGTTCCTAGACTAGACAAAACCAGCATTTATTTACTCTGGGTTTCAGCTTCCAGCAGAGTTCTGGCTGCAGTGATCATTCCATGTGGGTACACAGGTCAGGCTGAATGCTCCCCCAGAGAGTGGCTGAAGCACATAGGACACTCTTGAGCATCAAAGCGTGCAATTGTGGGCATCTCATTTTAAGAGAAACATTTTTTTAAATCTAAAGGTGTCCAAAGGGAACCAATAACTATGGTAGAAAATGAAAAGAAAAATACTTCACACAGCAAAAATTGCCAAATAAAACAAAATAAAAAATAAAACCAAAAAAACCCAAAAAACTATTTGAACAAAAACCAAACAAACAAACAAACAAAAAAACCACAAAAACCTTCACATATTAGAAGCTGATGAAAGAAATGGTGTGGTTAGTTAGGATGGCAAACAGGGAAGGAAAACCTATGAAAGCTTACAATAAGAGATGGTGATTAGTTTTTCTGTATGTCCATGCCCTGTAGGACAAGGGGTAATCAGCTTAGCTTGCAGTAAGGGAGATTGAGGTTGGATATCAGGAGAAACTTTCTCACTACCCTGATAGATAAGCACTGGAGGAGGTGACCATGGAAGGCTCTGGGGTAGTCTGGTCATGGCTTTAAGAACAGCACTGACTTTTTCCAGAATGGCTCAGCTCCTCTGGATCTGTATCCCTGTAGGCTAGGTCCCTCCTGACCACGTATCTCTGTGATCCCTATCTGTAGCTCAGAGGAGGAGGAGGATATCTATGGGATGCACTTTTTTCTCAGGCTCCAGCAAGCCCAGTGGAGAAAGGAGGGCCATCAGAAAGGAAGCACTAATATCCAATAGAGTCTAAACAAACTTATCAAAATAACCCATGACATAAAGAGCATTGCACTTTCTAATCTCCAGAGAAAGGGGATGTTTTCTTATTCACTATGAAGTTTCTTACGTAGCAAGTACTGTCTGTCTGCATTGGGATATACTCACAGGAAAACTATGATGTCCATGAAAAAGAAAGAATACAGATAATTCATTCACAGCTTACCCAAAGTAAATTTACTCAATGTAGCACAAGGAAAGTACCACCTGGCATTTTGTATTTTCAGGTGCAAATCTATAATGGCTGCACAGAGCCTCCCTTAGCATCTAACAGTAAAAAAAAAAAAAAAAAAAAAAA
>VZRH01004421.1:270953-322302 GCA_013397555.1 Urocynchramus pylzowi
AAAAAAGAGGAGGGAGAGAGACATATTTGCATTTATTTACCAGAAATTTGAATTTCAGATTTAAATGCAAATGCTGTAACTTTCTGCAACATTGCTACCAGAACAAAGAATACGGAAATCAAGAACAGTCCTCTGCATTTAAAAGTTGAACAAACTCCACAAACATGGAGTCTCTGAAGACAAAAATAATACAAATCAGAACTGATCCTTTCACATTAAACCTAGATTTGCTTTATACTAAAGTATATAAGCACCACCCTCTATCCACCCCTCACTGTACTGACAACTGAAAGACAGAAGCCATTGTACAAGAAATAATACATGCAAGTATCTCAAGTGGGAAATGCATGCCCCCTAATTAAAATTATTAAAATTTGAAATTAAGATTACTAATCTCTAATTTTTCTGTATGATGAAGATTCAAAGTATTTTCCATACTTACCTTTTGGAATAGACTGAAAATTAAAAATATACCAAAGAAAATTCAGTAAAGAAGAGCTTTCTGGCCCTCTTGTTGATGTCTATGTACAAATTACTTGCTTTATAGAGATGAACTTTCTGCTCACAATGAATTCAGTGAAATGAGATTTCTCAGCATTTTCAGTTATTTGATTTCAGGAAACAATTTCTTTGGGGTATATTGTTTGCACATAGTAGCTTGAAGAATCCCCTGCCTTCAATAAGTCTATCCTTAATTATCCTTAATTCTCCCCCTTTTCTCTACATTATTCCTCTATTTTACTTTTTCTTCATGCAGCCTTATTCCAGAAAACCTGTGACAATAAATAGCAATGACAAAGTGTGTCTCCTAAAATTGACATGACAATACCAGGTCACCATACTTCAAATTATCCTCCTTACTATCAAAAATTACATAATTTACTGCAGTTTAAAAAAATAATAAACTACTGTATTAATTTAAACCAGAATCACCTTACACTAGTTAGCTAGTTTGTAGAAATAGAAAGGACATTGCAATAGTAGGAACATCATGGAGCAGAAAGAAATTACCTCCTGCAGAAAATGAAGATTTAGAGTAGCTATTTGCTAAGTACAAAGCCATAATCACCATCTGCTCCTGTTCAGGAATGCTGCTACCATAGAACACTAATGTAAAATATGCCTTCATTGCAACTATGCTAGAAGTAATTTGCAATGTCTGAGAATGTTATCTCCAATTTCTTCATCCCTTTTCCTTATAAATTGCCTTATATAACAAATAATAAAATATATACCTTGTTCCAGTGCCATCACTTCTGCCATGGTAAACGCAAGTGCATTGTGAAGGACAAAAGCCATGAGCTTCTTCAAAAAAACTCATTAGGAGGTAGAAGCAAATAAACAGATACATGGCTTCCTCCCAGAAAAACTGACATGAAGAAATGTGAAAGCTTTATTCCTAGGCACTCATGAGCAGTGTGCTACGAATGTGAATGTAGCCATCCATTTAGTAACAGCAGATTACAACAGATTAGCCCAGATCTGTAGTTGCTTAACCTTCACATGTATCCTGAATGCCACCAGTTAAACCAGCTCACTCTTTACTCTGTCAGAACACACTCTGCTTCAAATCATATCCAACCATGTTCCAAGGTTGTTGCAATATGTAGACTGTAAAGTTAGTGTGTAATAAAATACCTCTTTTCTTCACCTAAGAGGCAGTACATATATTATACTGTCTATAAAGTGTTCCAAGGCTCCTGAAGGAAATCTAGTACACCATGAGGATATTGCATGGCATTTTCTTTAATACTGAAAATGGCAAATTAATAGGAAGCCTAGATTCCAGAGCTTTTAAAAAATCCCATAAAAACAGGGTTTTGCCAAAAATACATATACAGTTTAAATAAGTTTTACACTGCAAAGCCAAACTGCATATACACACACATAATAGTTGAAGCTAAATCTATACAGTCATCTTTTTCACCCTGAATAAATCCATTGCTCATACTGACAAAGGTATTTCTTGAAAATTAAGCATCAGACCTATATAAACATAAGACTGACTTAGAAGTGATGAGAAATTACCATAAATATTTACTCAGTTTTATGTGCCTCCCAAGAGTGAAACTTTAGGGTATATTTTGTCACATTTTCAGGATTTGCTGTGCAGTCATAAGCACTAGAAACACGGTACTTATAAAACAAAAGCTGTCTTTACTACAAATTAATTTGGTTCTGCCAGTCAAATTTTTAAATATGCTAAAATTCCTTCAAAACCCTAAAACCTAATAAAAGATTCTATGGGGTCAGTGTAGATATTTTGACAGCCTAACATATTCACAGAAACAGAACTTTGCAAAGCGTATCAACGTGGACACTTGGTATGGACATATACAACCATAGGAAGTATCCAGAATATTTGAAGTCTGGAAAACTTTCAAGGGAAGCTGGTGGAAAGTACCTCGTGAAAGGAATTAATACATATGAAAAATCTGGGGTTACTGAACCTAAGAACTTCACACTTCTGTCTTTCCTGGCCCCTCTGTCACCTTGTCTAGCTCTGTAAGAGTCACAGTGGCCACTTTGCTACCCTTTTTTGTTTCAACAGACATATTTGACCAATAAACCTCACTCTCAAAAACTAAAGTCTTGGCAGGTTTTGTCTCCTTAGCTTCTCTAAAATATTACTGTGACTAACACAAACCAGCTAGCTGGGAAAGATTATTATTCAAAAAGAAATTGTCCAAAAGATTAATTAACTTGAACCCAGATTTCACTCCTTTCCATGGAACTCATGCAGGCAAATGACTGGAGTTCTGTGATGTCAATGCACTTTGAGACACACTCATGGGCAAAGCATTGTTTATGGTTATCTCTTGTCTTGTCTGACATCGCACCATTGCCAGGATCGCCCTCCGAAACCTGCGAAGGACAAGGAAGGGAAAATGGAAAGATCACTAGCTGGAGAACCAAAGAGAAGGGAAAAAATTGGTAAGATGGTCTTAACTATTACAATAGTTTTCAATTTTAGTAGAATGTACTTAATAAAAACCATGTATTTGGAATTCAAAAGGACTTAGGTCTTTTTCACTTCCAGGTACAAGAGTGTAAAGCTAATTCCATTTCTTAAATAGGGATCACAGCAGCTTTTGTTTGTCCCAGGAGAGCGTACAGCCACAACAAAGATGAACTCACAGAATGGGAAAAAAACACAGATGTTTTTCCATTGACTCAGCAGGTATGTTCACCTTGGCAGAGATCACAGGCTCTGCTTGAAGGCTGGTAGCAGAGACAGGAAGAATGCCTCTTTGCAAAACACAGTCCTCAATCAGAGGTACTGACTTGATTAGAGCATTTGTTATGCTTGCTCAAATGAGAATAGGCTTAACCTATTTACTTTACTGAAAAGGATAAATCCATCCTAATCCATCAGAATATGATACATTCCAAATCAAACACGAAAATCTACACCAGTTACATGTCACTAAGATGCACACACTTTGGCCACAGTCATTAAAACAAGTCTACCACTCATGACACCTAAATTCTGAACTGAATCCTCTTGAGAAAACATAAACGGGACTTTCAAAAGCTATGTTAGTATGTTCTCAAATATATGTATCAATTCAGGATGTTGTGATGATGATCATAACAATTTACTTTAGGCTTTCCTGTCCAAAAGATCATCTTCAGTAAATTAACAAGGTAAAGTACCCTTTGCTCTTCAATAATCAGCTTGCCATATTTTACAGGTGATCCTTCTTTACTCAGATGATATGCTAAAATCATGAAACAGACAAATTTCAGAACACTTACTTTTTGTTTGCAATGACATAAATGCAGGGATTATAGAATGTGGAAGATTTTGCGAAGAGAGGAGCTATGATGGCCATTGCAGGAGAAATTTTCTTTGGGTCTCCAAAGGAAGCCCACAAACACACAATAGAATATGGAGACCATGCCACCAAGAACATTATAATCATCACAACAGACATCTGTAAAACAAGAGGAACAGATACATAACCAGTATTACCTCAAAATGAAGACCTCACAGCAAAACCTCATCACAAACGCACAGACACCTAGGTGAAAACAGAGTTATCCTGAATGAAATAATATATAAACAAGCACACCTGACACATTCTGATAGTTTACACTAAATCTCACTTTGGGGATTTAATAGCATACCTCACTGCCTTGTGTTTGGCATGGTGTCATTTCATTACATACAATATCTCTTCAAAATCAGCACTACTCATTAGGTTAAATCTGCCCAACAGGAGTTTAAACTACCAGAGAGGACTTCACACATGAATTATGACCCCCCTGACATAACACTCTGGGATGCTATTACAAACAATATATATGAACAAGACAAAAATTTAAGCCAAATATTTAATTAGGCTATTAATAAAAATGTTTCATAAGGCTTAATAATAGTACCATTAAATAAAAGAAAGTAGATGTTCTAGGACATATAGTTAAGGAACCCAGAAGTGTCTGCTTGGTTTAATGAAGCATTATAGACACGTCCAAGAAGGATACAGAGGAGGTATCTGAGCTGTCACGTCTTTTCTGCCTGCCTGCAGAGAGAACAACCTGGGCAGCTTGGGGCCCACACCCCAGGACATGCCATGCCACAGCCAGACCTGGACAGTGACAAACTGGGGGCAGCAGAAGGCAGGAGAGGTCATCAACTGAGACATACTTTTCTGGATTTTGTCAGGGACAGGAATCAGTTGTGGAAACTGGAATGGAAATCTCAAATAAATCAAGAGGATATAACAAACCACTAGAAAACCAACCAAAACTGCAGGGCTGCATTCACATAGGATTCCCTAGTGGTGCTCATCTGTGCCCCTAGTTAGTCTTTCAGAGATGAGCATAATGAGAAACAAGAAGTAAACAGCTACTTTGCATGAGCTGCTCTAGAGCACAATCAATACACAAGCAGTGACTTCTCTTAAATAGGAATCTCATAGAAGATTCCTTTATTATAACAAACACAATACCAAACACAATACCAAAATGTAAGAAAGAACCCATTCATTTAGAAGTTTGGTACATAAAAAGCTTAGAGGATGCTAATTTGCAAAAAGCAGATAGTAATCTAGTTCTAAAGATGGATATTGCTTAACTCCAAAGCATTAATTTTTTTTCTCTTTTTTTTATTATAACTTAGTGTCTTCAACTGCAAAATAGGAAAAATGCATTTTCTTCACAAACAAGAGTCTAAATTTTTAACTGAATCCTGAGTTTCAAGTATTCTGAAAGTTCTTCAAAAAAGTAAAACACTCAAATTACTCTTTTTAGGTAAAAATACTATTCTTCAGAACTTAGCAATGAGAAAGTTTTCTAAGGAATGCTGTTTGCACTGATAAGTAATACAAAAACATAGGTACACACTCTTCTGTCCAATTCTCTCTCACTTTTTCATCATGCCCAACCATAAATCACATCTTTACACAAAATCAAAGGAGCTGGTGAACTTCAAGATTTCTCAAGGACTTTTATACATTAAAAGAATGTCAACCTTCCAGGCAGGATATATCATTCCATGCCATAATTCACATTTGCTACTGCTTACATAAGAGATAAGCTCAACAGACTGAAAAGAACCAGGGATTGGAATTACACAGCTTGGGAGCTGGAAACACACTCTCTTTCCTAGGCCACGACTTCAAGTGAGAGCTGACCAATCTATTTCAGACCAGACACATCTGTACACCAAGCAGGAAGCCTAAGAACTCTGCAGACACAGAGTAAAAGTTCTGCTAGGGTACCTTGGAGGTACATTTCTAGGTAATTACAGAGGAGAGAAGCAAGGAAAATTCACAATGTTCCCAGCCTTCAAAGCAGCTATTCATCTGGAAAGGGTAATAGACTAAAAATAAAGAATCTAGTGTGATAAGTCAAGCTAAGAGTTTTCACCAAGACTCAGTATCAGCTAATATTTAGTATAAAAGAAAAGGGGGAATGTAGGAAACCGAAATACTTAAAAGACTGTACCATTCCTTTGCAAATAGGACTTTAACACAAAGAACATGCTTCAAACAAAACATGCACTCATTTACCTTTGTCACATCTACTTGGTCAGACCAATCTATGTTAATGCTCTCCAGGCAGTTACTGCTGGCATATTGTTTCATTGTCCGGGAAACATTGTAATAACAGTAAAACATGACTGTTAAGGGCACAACAAAATTAACAGCAATTACACTCATTGTGTAGGAAATAAAGGACCTGATAAGAAAGAAAAACAAAACAGAGAAACTTACAAATAGCCATCCAGGAAAAGTCACTACAGAATTTGGTATTTTGATTTGATTATGACATTTTGCAGCAAGCTCTAAAATACTAAGGAAATTTTTGTTTAGCTAAGTTTTTGGTTTTTTTAATAGAAACTAAAAGTATTGAAGCTTTGAAGGATATCTCAACTCCTATGGGGTTTTTTGCTAGACTCGCTCTGTGTTATTTCTATTGTTTCAAATTATTGTTAAAAATTTTGCTTCATACTTAAGAAGTTATGCTCCTGCAGTGGTGAATTAAACAATCTTAGAGACTTCAGTGAGCCAGCAAAGTTAAAAGAAAGCATGAGGGGGGATCTTACGCATCATTTCTCCTCCAATTGACTGTGCAGGTTGCCCCAGTGGGATCAGGAGCGTAGCTGGCCCAGCCTGCAGTAGGCATGGAAGACCAGAAGACTGCATTTATCCAAGCAGCAAGGATGAGAGTGGCATAGCTACGGGTGGTCATTCTTCTTCCTGCAGCCAAGCACACACAGTCACAAACAGTTCTCACCTGCTGCTTCTTTCCAGTGTCAAACTAGAGTGACAAGTGGCTTCCAGCAAGCACATAACGAGTTAATAAAGTCCCTTTCCAAGGCTTGCAGTCCCAAACACTGTAACATACCTGTTTCATTCTGCTGCCTGACATCTCAGACCTTGCAGCCCTTAAAGCCACATGAACACCATCACCCATTCCAACTCAGCATACAGGCAATACCTGACCCCAACCCCATGCCAAAAGCTTATTATGCAACACTGCATCCAAACACATCCTTGGAAGATTGCAGGGGAGGAATTAACCGTTACAACACAGCTGTAACAGAGGAGAGAAAAACACCCAGGGTGGTGTTAACACAACAGCAGAGGCACACACCTGCTTGACAGAGGTCAAAACCTCACACAGCCACAGGCTTTTTGTGTGTGTCTCTGTATGGACATACAGATATTTCAGCCCTCTAAAGACTGAAAATGGCTATAAAAACACAATTTATAAATTCATCATTGGGCTGTTACTCTGTTTTTCACTTTAATGAGCAGTATGCCAACTAGGTAACTTATTAACCAGGTACTATAGGTTCAAGTTCCACCCAGTGCCATAACTACAGAGTCATTCATGAGAAAACAATACAGCCAAATCAGAATTTTATTTCTCTCAACACTGACTGAGTTTTGACCCTAAGTCAGTACCTATATCAGGCCTGCAGATGGTCAGGTAACGATCAACAGCAACAACAGTGAGCAAACCAATACTCGCCATCCCAAAAAAGATATTTAAGGCAGCATAGATCTGGAATTAAAAAAAAACAAGCAAGAAAATAATTTCTGAGAAATCTTTCAAAGATGCAAGCACAAATCTCTGTAGTGAATCAACACAATTCAGCTAGAGTTTTCTTCCATAAGCAAGGTCTTAAAGGTCTTCATTCAATGCAGGCAATTTGAAAGTATCTCATTAGAAAGTAAACATTTCAAAAGCACCTGCTTGTGTGCACATTAGAAATCCTAATAACAGCAGTCTCAAAATCAAAGAAACACTGTCCTTCAATAAGTAAATTTTGAAATTCAGAGTTTGGAGGGGTTAATTTCATGTTATCAATATATGTTAAGGAAACCTGAGGAGCATTTGGTCCACCAGAAAGAGTTACAGCTTTTGCAAGCATGAGGTTCTGAATTACCACTTTTTCATCTGTTGCTATGATTTCACAGATGTGGCCCACTGATTTACCCCCTCAGGCTCCATTTTTAAGTGTGTCAGATCTTCTGCACAGAACAACACATGCTGCAATCCCAGCATGCTCCAAATGCATCTGCCCCATCATCCCACGGGAAGCCTGACCAGGAAGAATGACTGGGATGGCTGTGTTACCACTGGCACCCCAGTAATACAGAGCCCTGAGCCAGAACACATGGCACCAGCAGTTATAACAGGACCACATGGCATTCAGCCACCTCAGATCACAGGATTCATTTGGTTTAGGTTGACACGAGCTGTGCTTCAAGTGTGTGCTTTAACTCTCAAATCAGTGAGATCTCTCATCAACCTGAACACACCACAAATCAATCCAGGTCCAATGTTAAAAGTGAGGCTTCATGCCAAACAATGACTGAATTTTGACTGTGAAGGTCTTGTCTACTGAGGCAAGTGATGTCAGATTGTGACAAGCATCTGTTATATAAATGTCCAAAACATTTGCCTTATGACACATTTTCAGTATATGCCTACACATTACTACTCATATTCATGGGCAATTAAGCCCAACAGTCTATCAATTATGTAAATTAAAATCACAATACATAGTGAGCAAAGGCCACCATCTCTCTGCTATGGAAGTATATGTTTTTCAGTCAGTCTATTCTTAAAAATAGGCAGCTCTTAAAAGTTGGCTAAATCTTTAAAGGAGACCAAAAGCCTTAGAGCCTTCACTTTGGATACTCTATTAGTCCCATCCAAAAATGACATGCATTTGCCAAGTAGAACTCACCAAGATCTGTCAAGCTCACCATCAAAACAGTAGCCACTATCAAAGTTTTTTAGCTCTCAGCAAAATCATCAAATGTGCCTGTGCTACTATAACCATCTTCATTGCAGGATTTGATTTTGTAATCCTTCTTAAAGCTATTTTAAAATGTCTAGTTGATAGATATAAGGTTACACTTAAATGTTTTCAGATTGTAAATATAAGCTTAAAGTGAAATTCACACAAAATACAGTCTCCAGAAATTGGTGACATCACAGAACATCAGCTTCAGGTCCAAAGTCAAATTCTGCATCTCCACCTTATCTCTTAAAATAACACAAGGTAGAGCAGTTACTTATTTCTCAGTTTGCTTTTAAGTGCTGAAACTCTCTCTATAACTGAATTGCAATACCTGGCATCCAGCATATCCAAATTTCCAGCTTCCATGCAGGTCTGAGGCAGCAGACATGGGGTAACCAATGCCACTAACACCAATATCAGTAAAAGCCAAGTTGATAATAATTGCGTTGGTTGCTGTCCGAAGCTCTTTGTACTTAACAAAGATGCCTAACACAACAATGTTACTGAAAATGCTTATGACTCCTGTAAAAACAGAAAAAGGAAAACTTTACAAAAGGTACACACCAGCCAGTAATACACATGCAGAAGAAAATGCAGTGTAATATGTAAGTCCCAAAAATGATTTATTTTCAGTCAAGTACAAGTTTGCAAAGAGGATAGACACCTAAAAAGGAGAAAAAGGCTTTTCCAATTTAGGCAACCTTCACATGGATTCAGTAAGTACCAATAAGATTTTCAATGCAATGACAACAAGCAGAGCAGAAATTCAAATGCATCTAGGATTACACTTTAAACTCTCTGGCTACCAAGTACAGAGCTGACCTCCATGGTAAAGAAGAATGAAAGTTGGTGACTGGTAAAAAAAAAAGGGTTAGAAAAAAACCTTTTGCACCTAATCTAGAAGGCCCCTGCCAACCCCTGAGATTCAGTAATTTTAAAATCAAATGAGGCAAAATCACAATTACCCCTCAGCTATCTCTTTTAACACCGTGAATGATGTCTGTTCTCAGGTGCAGATCTCCTGTTGGAGGTCCAACATCTTTTGGCCCCACAGATGCCATCATCTATCATATTCATATACTCACACATTTCAGGATTGACACTGATCCTATGTGCTCCTAAAATTTAAATAAACAAGGAGCTGAGGATCTGATTTGAAATGAACACCACAGTAAAAAAACCACATGCAGTGTCAGCTCTGTCAGCTTTCCTGTTGACAGATAGCATGTCATCTCTTGGGAGAGAGAGCAAAGGAGAATTACAAGTTTAACAATGCAGACTTCTTATAAGGCATGTTTTAACAGATATTACAGCTATCAATAATGAAACCAGACATACAGCAGGACTGTAAACTCAGATCCTCAGAGTGAATAAAAGATCCTTCTAGACATACTTAAATTTAATCATTCAGAGTCCAGTCTTAAAAGTAAGGGGGGAGAGGGGAGGCAATGAAAAACAGGAAAGAAAAAGTGGAATGTCTATTAATTAAAAATGTTAGCATCACTAAAACAAACTAATAAAAGAGCAAAAAAAGAATATTTTGAGGAACAAATATAAGACAAAAGACAGATTCCATTTTGAACAAAGTGAGAAAAAACATGTAGATACAAGAAATTATTTCTTCTCTGTTTCTGAGGTACAGGTCAAGGGTGAGAATGAAGTTTCTCCAGGCAGCAGTTAATCAGTTCCCATTAAAAGAGCATTGAAGCTGGTCAAAGTGCTGGACCACAAATCTTTTGAGGAGCAGCTGAGGGAGCTGGTGTTGTTCAGCCTGGAGGAATGGAGGGTCAAGGTGACCTTATTCTCTACCACCACCTGAAAGGAGGGTGAAGCCAGGTGGGGGTCAGTCTCTTCTCCCAAGAAACAAGCGACAGGGTGAGAGGAAATGGCACCAGGGAAGAGTACTTTTGGATATTAGGAAAAAATTCTTCACTGAAAGGGTTATCAAGCACTGGAACAGGCTGCCCAAGAAAGTGGCTGAGTTGCCATCCCTTGGAATGTGTAGATATGGTGCTTAGGGACATAGTTTAGGGTGGGACATGGCAATGTTGGGTAGTAGCATCAATGTTACTGTTGTGACACGAAATAACAAGACACAGGTAAGGTGTTCTAGCATCTGAACAGGAAAAGAGTATTTTATTTCTCAGACTTCAACATTTATAGAATTCTAAAAGTGACAGTGGGTTGGAGAATGACATTACCACCTCTCCAACCACACTGGTCAGACTAACAGTCTATCAAAATTTTCCTCCTACAGAGAAGAATGTAAAACAAACATTATTTACATGAAAGTGAGTGAGAAACTCCATTACAAGAACGTAAACATCAGAAAGCTTAGAAAATCTCAAAAAAACAGGACAACAGCATCAAAGTAAAAAAAATCAGGTACATGTATAACATGGAATTTACCTTTCCAGCTAGCATTTTAAAATTATCAGATACCACAGCATTCACCACTATAAGCAGAAAGACATCCATGGGGCAGCAGAGCTTGCTGCAGCCTGAGTATCCCTGTTGTCATTACAAAACTAAATACACTGACCGGTGTAATGCTTAACAATTACTTCCTTCTCAGAAAACAAGACAGAAACACTTGAATCTATTAAAGAGTGGCATAATGATGAACACTGTACCCAGATTTCATTCTTATACTTCTGCTTATTAACAAGGCTTAAATCTTCCTATTGTGAAATTTGCTGTGATAAGGCTGTTGCAAAGCAATTAATCATACTTTCAAATATTTTATGGACTTCATTGTCAAAAACATTTCTCATTAAGAAAGTAAAGATTTATAAGACTCCCCCAACTGTAATTAGAAAAAAAAAAAGAAAAAAACCTTAAAGTGCAAAGTAATCCAACTTTTTTTTTCCATGACATTTCATTTCCATGCAAGATTAAGAAAGAAGAGCTGGCTTGATTCTGGCTAATTCCATTGATATCCTATGATCACCAATGATAGCTTTGATCCTGAACACCAGCTGGTCAAAACTATCTGAAAATATCACCTTGTTACATACTACATAATCCATTTTAATAAAAATATAAGAGGTATATCTAGGCTTCCAATACTTGACCATTATTTATCTCTACAGCTTCTTAAGAAGCCTACTGCTCTGTGTAGCTGTTCTATTAATTTCTCCAAAGACCTTAAATAAATTATTGTCTTTGCATCCAAAAATACCCACTTTTCCAGCACAGCAATTTGATACTGACCACTTCAGACATATATGCTAAATGAACTGCAACCACCAGTGATACTATTTCATATAAATGTAAAATACATTAATATTTTAAAGTATTTTAAAATCTAACTACAACATGGAAAAAATTGTGGTACAGTCAATGAATAAAGACTAAACTGATTTGATTTTCCATAATTAAGGTATAGAAGGTCTGTTTTTAAACACTGTAGGTTTCAGTTTTGGTTAGGTAGATATTTCATTACCATAGCACTCGATGCTTCAGAAAAGCATACTGAAGAAGCTGTGGTTATACAATGAAAAAGCTTTTAAGGGGAGAATAAGAATAATTCTACAATCATTCAAGTTTAGCCAAAGACCACTGCAGTCACAGGGAAAAAAACATTATGTGAAGCCTCACAGCGTGCTTTTCTAACACGTGTCATTGGTGAAAAATACAGCTGCAACTGGAATCTGCTCTTCTCTGATTAATGACCAGCTCCCTCCCTCTAAGTCACATTCCAACCCTTCCCCTTACATCCCCCTAACAGACACCCGCTCACATGCTCAGACTACACATATATTACTACAAACATGTGGCCCAGGAGAAATCTCAAGATAGCTTCGAGCACATCACAGAAAAATGCAAGATGTGACAGCTATGCCCTATTTTTATCTATTTTGCAAGCTGGCAGAAACTAATTCTCACTCTCTTCTATAATTACATATCAACAAAATGTATTTTTTGAGACATAACGCTGCCTTCAAATATAGAGCAGAAAACTTAGATTCTGCACACTTCAGATGTTTCTGCACATTTCAGTCAGGCAGCTGATTGCTAACTTGTCAGTAAACATGGAAAAAAGCCATTAGACAGCTGTCTAATACAAAATGAAATACCATCACTATTACTGTACAAAATGAGCATTCAGATCTACAAGTTCTATTTTAAAAAGTTATGCAACAATTTGCCAATGCCCATACCTGCTGTTATTAAGTAAGCTGCAACTATGTTGTGCTCAGTCTGTGTGAAGGCTGAATGAGCTTCATTGTCACTTTCTGAGGAATTGGATGAGTCATTCCAATGCATTTTCAACAAAAGACTGTCGTCTATCCTCTGAAAAAATTCATCAAGAAGACGAAACACTACAAAACCCTGTCAGGCAAATTCTTTCATTATTCAACAGACTCACTGAACAATTAAAAGAAGGGGGGTAGGGAGGAGCTCCCCCCACCATTGACAGCTTCCAAGCATGATTTAATTGGACTAAAGTGGAAAGAAGTTTACGCTCCCAATCTATGCAGGAGATTGTTAATTAAAACAAAGGGCAGCACAGAACTGAGTAAATTTTGAACAGTGTGCTTAAACTTCATTCTTACTGCTAATGAGATTAACTGTCACATGCCCCCAAACTTTTTCCCCTCAAACCTCTTGTGCAATGCTTTGGAAACCTCAACAAAAGTTGACTCAGTTCAATCAATCATCAGCCTGGCTGGGAACTAATTCCCATCATCACGCAAAGCACAAAAAACTGCAGTACAACATGAAGAGACAAATGTCAGTTTCCTTAAAAACAGGATATATTTACTCTAAAGCCCATCCCAACAAATCTTTATAGACTTACTTCTTCAAGGTTCTTTGTTTGAATTAACTCACTGACAAAGACACAAGAAAAATATATTCCGGTATTTTCCTAAGTGAAGCGTGACTTTCAGAAAACTCAGCTGCCACATTTCTAAAGTAGCCTGGTCTATAGAAAATGGTTGTTAAACATGCCTCCTTCTTCTAAACACAATACATGTAGGCTTACTTTGGGCAAAGTAAGTAGGCTTACTTTCCAAAGCATCTTACTGGGCATTTTTCAAAGATCTGAGCAGCAAAAGCTCACGTTTTCTTCCCTTCAATGATGAAGTACCAGCACACCAAAACAAGGATTTATACACAGCATCAGAAAGCAGCTGCACCCCCTCAGTTCTGCTTCATACAGTTTTTGCCTCCAGTCAATATTCATACTGGGTGTAAAAGTGACAAAGATGAGCACCAGTGGTTCTTCAGTTGTATGTGGTTCACAGGTAGGTCAAGCAGGTCCCGGGCTAGGGCTGTGCCTTGTGAGCAGCAATAAGGGTGCAGTGACACAGGAATAGGGTCACCCCATAGAAAGTATACCTGAAGAGCTCTCTCTTCTCTAACCTGTGAAATAATCATAGAGGGTTCCTCCCACTCCTCAGTTCTCCAAAACAAACATCCTGCATCTTTCTGTTGAACATAAAGGTGAGAAAATGTTTATATAAACTTGTGCAGTCACAGCATTCAGTCATCATTACTACACATGATCTCACATCACAGTCCTGCGAGCAAACATTTCCTTTAATGCCCCACATGTATACTCACAGCCCTCAGGGTATTTGTATAATTACAGTATTTTTCCTGTCAGAAGAGGATTAGGCAGGAACAGGGTGGGAAGGTTCTGAAAGGAAAGATGATCTGTTTGGCAATGAAGCCACTTTCCTCATGCAACACTGTCCTGCCCTGAAAGATAAAGGCATGGCAATACTTTGATATCTTTGCTTTCCTCCTCTGACACTTTGGCAAGATGTTCAAAAGCACCTCAGATCTTGCAGCTTCCACAGAAGTCAGAGCTTGCAATGCTGAATGTCTCAAAAAAAGCAAACCATTACTATTTTTACTCAGATATGATTCCAGATGTACAGGAGCAATTAACAAAACAAATCTTATACTTGTTGATTTAAATATAACTTTCTAATACATGCAGTCCCTGCTAGGTACCAATTGTCTCTGTCTCTTCTCAAATTTGACTAATTTTACATCAACTAGAATTGACAGAGAAAAGTCAAAACTGAAGGTAGACATCAGCATAAGTATTTTTTTCTGCAACACTGTAGTTCATAAAATAAAGTCAAAAGGATAAAACAAGAAATTAAATATTGAAGTATAAAAATAATCCACAGCTTCTAAGCCAGATAAAACATGTCTTACCACATTGCTTATTAATACTGATATAAGAATATAAAATCCAAAACCTCAGGCTGTTTTTATCCTTCAATAACATACCATTACAGGTGTCAGAGGGGCACTTTATAAAGTGATGCTTTTCCTTCCCACCTGTCCCAGACCAGTAGTAAAATGTAACTTCTATTTAAATCCATTCTTCAATCTGCATGTATCTCTATATATATGTGGGGCAATGCAATGTGAGGTTTAGCAAGCTGCTTTCAGTTATGTGTAAAACATGTATCAACGCATGAACGATGTGAGTAGACAAATGTACCTTTTGCATTAAAAATAAATAAACTGGAAACCAAAACCAAGCCCAAACCTCTTCCTATTTCCAGTAGCCCTGCTACAAACCCATCCCAAACCCAACCCCTCCCCCGTTTACTACGCCCTCCACCGCTGGAGGGCCCTCTCAGGCAAAACGTCCCTTTAATCTTTTCCCAAAGGGATGCAAACCCCAAGGAAAACAAATGAATAACTTACTTATTTCTCCTCAATCACAAAGACTTTTCCTAGATTTAAACTGTTGGTTAGAAAAGCTTCACTCTATAGAGATTTTTCAGCTGACAGCCCTGAAAGATGCACCAACCTGAGTAAGATTTTTACTTGCCATACATCACACAATAGCTATGCTTTTTTTTTTTTCAATAAACAATACTCTGTCTTGCCAAGACAATGCTTTACACAACTGCAAATTACTTTGCACCAGTCTATGTGCATTTCTTCCAGACAGTCCAGCATTTCTTCAGGCAAACATCGACATGTACAAGTCAGTGCCAGAGAAAATCCTTCCTGTCCTACAACTGCCAGTGTTGCAGACTTACGTTAAAATATCCCAATTATTTTCTGCACTTCATCAAATTTCTATAAATAACATAGCAAATCTATGAGCTACATTGAGCCATCCTATCCCAGCATCTGCAGAAAACACAAGGAAAATAAACAACTCTGCAAGGAATGCAGGGCCACTAAAGCCATTCTCATTAGGTAAAAATTTAAGCCTTATAATACACCGCCATGTATTACCCTCTATTAAAGGAGGATTTAGATCCTAAATAGAACAAAAATAACCCCAAAATTTTGCTGTGGCATGAAAAAAAGGCTCCAGGTCTTCTAAATACTTGTGAGCAATGCTGGTGATGCACCAGGTGTCAAGTTTCAAAATCAGCTCAAAGTCAGACACTGCCATGGGAGTGGAGGACACAGGTAGGTGACACCACTACTGCTGCGTACTGAGCTGCTCTGAAGCCCACCTCAGCTTCCAAGGAATTTCCAGGACAGCAACTCTCCTTGTGCTGCTGGAGCAGGTGGCAGATGAGAAGCTATTTGGACAGTCCAGCTATGTGCTCCAAGGGCTACCAGAAAGGGGAACATGAATACAGGGAACACCAAACTGTCATCCAAAGCCTACACTAACAGCTTACCCCCCACTCCCCTCACTTCAGGACTGCACTCTGACTTTTCTTCCCCAGACACTACAACTAGTTGTAATCTGCCATTTCTGCCAACACACCTATTTCTGTCACAGCACCTGTGAGCCCCTCTCCTATTCTCTGCAGCAGCAGCACAGAGTATCTGTAATTACACACATAAATAAAACCAGAACATTTCACTTATTAGGATGAGGAGCACTGTGCACACTCACAGCTAGAAGTTCAAGACTGAGAGAAAGGTATCATATAAAATTAGAGCACCTCTGTCTTAGTTCATTACAGTGTTACACTGCAGACAAGACATCCTCATTTTTTTGAGACATCTGTTACTGCTAGCACCTTCCTTACATTAGGGCAGGGTGACACCATGGCACAGAGAAGACAACACAGAACAGGGACTTAATGTGCTTTGCAAATACCCCCCTTCCCCAGAATGAAGGAAAAAAAGCATCCTCATATGGCAAACACATCCAGACAGATACCTTGTGTGTTCTTCCAGCCTACGAACATCCTGCAACCTCTGTGGAGATCTATCTAAGATTATAAATTTTCTCTGAATATTTGCATAAAATCCATCTAGCATTGTTTGTATGCATAGGCCATGCTGTAATGCTCCTCGTGCATTTCTCCATCCATTGGGACTGCAATCCCTTCCCTATAACCAAGGGGCCAATCTTTCCTCCAGATCTGCAATGGCTATTGCTGTTTAGCCCCACTGCCCACAGAGGTCAGAGCCTTTCCTTTGCCCTTGCAGCACCTTAGGCTGACTCACTGCTCCATCTGCTGAGAGACTCAGCACACTCGCCTGCTCCTGGGCTGCCAGGCCACACTGCCTGCAGCCAAACCCTGCACTGCCATGACAGGTCATGGCAGGAGCCTTCTGACACCCTGGCAAAAAGCATGTCCCTACAGAATAGCAAAGAGCAGCATGGGTTTGGGTGTAGGAGTGAGGACTGTCTAATGTTAGTCTTTCAAAGTCAGAACAATAAGGAAAGAGTATCTGAGCCAGCTGCCCACTGTTGAAGCATCAGTGAAGAAACCCAGCACAGCACAGGATCCAGCTGCAACTGTGACAGAAGTAGTGACACTGCAGGTGCACTGGGTTTGTGCTGTTCAGCTGCAATGTGGAATGCTCAAAATGCAATTACTTGCAAACAATTTAGATAAAAGGCAATTTTGCAAAGCCTCAAGTCAAAGCCCTGAAGCACTTAGGCCTAGCAATGCACAGAAACAAAAGCCTAATCATTCTCAGTTCTGTATTTAAGTGACCTGGATAAAGCTAGGCTTGCAGCAATATCAGGAAAAAAAACTGGAATCCCTGATTTCCTGAGTTTAAGAGCAGACTCAGCTTCTTTTCACAAAAGCAGACCTAGCAGAAATTCAGCGTTCTGTGTTTTGTTTTTTAAAGCTGAAGAACATTTTTATATATTATCCTTTGCAGCATCTATTCACATTTAAATTCTTTACTGTTTGTTTTTCCACTTTCAAGTTCTGTTTGACATTATTAAAAGTAATGGTCACATTTGTTAAAACATGCAGTAACTGTCCAATCCTGGTACTGAAAAATTACCTGTTGCCTTTGTTAAGCAGAAGACTAACATAAGGAAACTGCCTATTACTGAATTCATCAATTAAAAAGCATAACAGTGCAATCAATTCTGAAAGGAACTTTTTTCACACTGAACAAGATGTTCAAAATACTTGCACATACATTATTCTACAGACCCCTTTTCAAAAGTGCTTGGTAGGAGAGTCTGTGAACAGACTCCTGACTCCAGCCGAAAGAAATCCAGGGAAGTTCTATTTTTACCTGTTTCATTTCCAAAATTCCAGAGCAGAGAGCCACCCTGGTCTCCTCCATTCTCAGGAAGACACAGTCAACATCTTTCCAACAACCCTCATGATGCATCCATTTAAAGACTCATGAAGACTTTGTCATGCCTTTCTAAGCAACACATAACTGAAAGCATTGTGTGCAGAGGAGCCCTATGATGAGCTATTTAATCTCAGCTCTACACAAACCCAGAGCACCAGAGAGAGGCAGTACCAGGACATCAAAACCTCAAGAGAAACAGGCTCAGGGGCTGATGCAGGGCCAATTAAAAACCCTTAGCATTTTAATATCAGTGTAACTAGATATCATTAGATGACTGAAGTACAGTATTACTCTTGTCTTGTTCATTAGACAGCACCTTCTAAGGGGACTATGTCTTAATGCCTCTGGCTCTCATTAATATTTATACAGAAAAATTCACAAAATATACTCTGCTGTCTTCTCTCTTATACATCATTATGCATTTAAAAAATTATCAACACAAAAGTTTGAAATTTAATTTATAAAAAAGGTTCACCAAGGTTGTTTAAACAGCATGTCCATTTCAGAGCAGCCCAGAAGATCTGATATAAAAGGAGGATGAGAACCAGGGATCAGTCATGCACAGGTTCACACTGGAGTATGTGCATGCAGTGAACCTGAAGGGTCTTCTGAAAACCCATTTCAACTGATTGTTTACTCCAAACTCCAACATGGAGTTAAGCATTGACTGCACTGCTTGTCAGGAACAAACAGTTTAAGAATAACATTGAATGGTGGCTCAGTTAGAAAAGTTTACACATATTCTGAGCACTCTTCAGCTCTTCACCTGGGGCTGCACTCTCCTCATGCGTCCACCAACAGACATGAAGTGTAAAAATAATTGTCATTTGTAGCTTCAAGTTCTTAATAAAAAGATTTTCAGGGTCCTTTACAAAAATTTTCCATGGTTCTTCGTTTCTGCAGATGACATGATGAGACAATGAGGAGATACTCATGGCTCCATTTTTTAATGTCCTCTTCCTATTTTAAGAGAAAAGAAAAACACATCAAACAATTCTTATGTTAGCTGTGTTTAAAGCAAATTCTACACATAACATTGAATGAGTTGATAAAATAAAATGCAAAAATCTAACATGGTTTTACACATGCATCAATAAATGCAGAGTACTGTGCTTCAGTTTAAACTACCACGATGCAAAGAAATGTCTTGCAGAGAACTATAAACATCTATAAGACATTAAAAATCACAACATTCTGTTTAATATTTACAAGCTTTAAATTATTTTAATATTTACAAGCTTTTTAGTATTTGCAAGCTTTTTTTTTTTTTAGGAGCTATTTTTACTACTGAAAGTAAAAAACCACACACTCACCCCGAAAGCCTCCTCCACCACCTCTTCCTCCTCTGAATCCTCCTCCTCCACCGCCTCTTCCTCCTCTGAATCCTCCTCCTCTTCCTCCACCTCTGCCTCCTCCAAATCCTCCTAAACCAAAGAAAGAAATTACCCTTTGAGGAGCATGTAAATTCTTGGTTAGGTACAACAATTTATTTTAATGACAGCTTCTGAAATGAAACAAACAGCAACAAAAACCAGAAACTGTCAACTGCCAGACAGTTACCAGGTCAATAACTTGTTTCTTCTAGGGACCATCTGGAGCATTTTAGGTATTGCTTAATATCTGATACACCACGCCCAAAATACTAAAGAGACTTAACAATTGACTTACTTCACAAGAGCAAAAAATTAATTACATATATTAACCAGTAATTCATTACAATTATTAGTAATTATTATCTATTAATTACAACTCAACATTAAAACAACAAACCACTTTGAAACACTTGTGCCTTGCTGCAAAGGGGCAGGGTATGGAAAAGAGGCAAGAAACTGTGATGTAAGAAAAAATAAACTTCAGCTTTAATTGAAGAGTACATCACAGGTGATGTTCAAAAACCTTTCTGTCTTTTATAAATCAGCATTCTCTCTTCCCTATGCTTTGGAGCTGTTATTTAGTCAGTCTCACCACCTGAAAAGTATCACTGCCTGTTCTATAAAATCAACCAGAAACATTTTTATTTGCTATACAGCTGTTGATATTCAAGTATCCACCAGGAGCTTTAGAAAACAAAACACAAATACTCCACAGAACAAATGACCACAGCAACCCAAGGCATCTCAAATAACTCCAGCATCCTGGTGATCTTACCTCTACCACCGCCTCTTCCTCCCCCACGTCCACCACCACGTCCTCCTCTACCACCTCCTCTGGGAGCACCTTTTTCTCCAGGGGGCCTTGGCAAAAATCTCTGAAGAGGTAGCAACTTTGCTGGATCAATGTAAAACTGCAGGAAGAGAATTCCATCAGGCTTTCAAAATACCAAGACTAAAAACCACGTTAATATCTTGCTTTACAATTATCCACAATTTGGTCTTATCCCATTATGCCAAACTGTCCTCTGCAAAAAGCCAAACAGAGAAAGCACACGAAGTAAATGCCAGAATTAAAAAGCTGCTAAAATATAGGCAGTATTTGTGTGATTTTTTTGCATCTCTTCTCGTGGGGCAGGGAAAAGGAATAACATGGCAAACACAAAACTGGAAAGGACGAGGAACTTAATTCCTATCTTTAAGTAGGACAACCTGCTTTTAAAGTTATTAAAAAGTTAATAAAGCTTTTATTATCTGCTGACAAATTAGACTTAGCTAACTGATGACATCCAGTAAAATTTTGTTATTGAGATTGACTTACCTTTTGCATTTTTTTAAATGAAGAGGCTTTCATGTTCTCAGACAGTTTCACCGAAAAATACTGTTGGTTTCTTTAAGGAGCATTGCAGTAATAAAACACTAAAAACTGTGATTTTGATCAGTATATGGAAGGAACATTCAGACATTTTCTAAGTTAGTATTTCATAAATTCAGCTAAATTTCATCACAATTGCAATTAATAGGGATTTAAACCTGCACATTTTACTTCACATTTAATGGGGGAGAGGAAAATGCATATAGCTATAGTGACTGGTGCCCAACCAACCAACACGGGCTGAGTCTTGACTGACGTGTTACAGGGCTACTCCCCCAGCTATCCTGCTTTTGTCATGGATTCTGTCCACCTGGCAGTGACAACAGAATGCACCCAGTGTCTCTGTGTCAGGCTGGCTTTGCCTGAGATGTCCTGGCACATCCCACTTTTATGGGCAGGTTAAGTAATGAAATGGACAATGAGCAACAGGACATCTCAGTATAAACTCACTTTGTAATTAAATAATGTGGTGGAGCATGAGCAAGGTCCCCTAATGCACAAAAAAACCCCAAGCCCCTTGATCCTGTACATGTCACTGGTGAGGCCACACCTGGAGTGCTGTGTCCAGTTCTGGCCCCTCAGTTTGGGAAGGACGTTGAGACGCTGGAGCGCGTCCAGAGGAGGCAACGAGGCTGGTGAGGGGCTGGGAACACAAACCCTGTGAGGAACAGCTGAGGGAGCTGGGGGTGTTTAGCCTGGAGAAAAGGAGACTCAGAGGTGACCTTGTCACTCTCTACAACTTCCTGAAGGGTGGTTGTAGTCAGGTGGGGGTTGGTCTCTTTCTCCATGCAGCAGCTGACAGAATGAGAGGATGCACTCTCAAGCTGTGCCAAAGGAAATGTAGGTTGGATATTAGGAAAAAGTTTTTCATGGAAAGAGTGATAAAGTACTGGAATGGTCTGCCCAGGGAGGTGGTGGAGTCACCATCCCTGGATGTGTTTAAAAAGAGACTGGATGTGACACCTGGTGCTGTGGTTTAGTTGAGGTGTCAGGAACAGGTTGGACTCGATAATCTTGAAGGTCTCTTCCAACCTTGCCATTCTGTGATTCTGTGTGCATGATTCTGTGTGATCCAACTCTGCTATGGCTTAGTAACCCATAGCAGAAAATTTGGTCAGTTAGCCAGAAAAAGTAACAACTTGAACCACCATGGATCCAAAACACATCATCAGTGCTGGTAAAGAGTGAAAATCTCTGACTGACTTCAAGCACTCTGTCATATCAAAAAAGGTCTAGGACAGGCACTTAATGTGAATGAAGCACCTATTGACACCAACAGCTGCAGCAAGACTCACATATAACTGGTAGCCAAACCTTGAACTATTTTAAAATCCTAAAGGAATCCCATTTCATACTCAATAAATTTTTAAAAAGCAAATATTGTAAGTCACACATTTTTTTGAAGGATACAAAGTCTCTCAGCTGTCCAAATATTTCATCCACTTTGCCAATCTGCTCCTTATTATCCAGGTACACTGGGGCATTGAAATAAGGCACCTTGTTTTCCTCTGTTTTACATTTACAAACTATGTCATCTTCACAGGGATGCATGAACTCTCCCAACACTGAAATAAAGAACAAACAAGCTAAAGAGCTGAAGCAGACAATCTTAATTAAATAAATGAAGTTTCTCCATGTAACTTACAAACTACCCTTTCTGGAGGGCCCTGGTCATATCCTCCTCTGTTGAAGCCTCCTCTTCCACCTCCCCGTCCAAAGCCACCTCGCCCGCCGCGGTTAAAGCCACCTCTGTCACCGCCACCTCCTCCACGGCTGAAGCCACCTCCTCCTCTTCCTCCTCCACCTCCTCTTCCACGAAAAGACATTCTCTACTGTTCTCTGCATTGTGAACAAAACAATCAGTTGTTTAAGATATACAAGATGTGTCCCATTTGGTTTGCTGTACAAACTGCAGTCTCCTGTCAGCCCGGTTTGTTAATTTCATGGTTCCTCCTTTTCAAGCCTCGCTAAAAACATGCTGGCCTATGAAAAATCAAGTTTGCACCTAAGATGTCATCCACTACAACATCCAGCTGCAAAAGGTGGCTAGCAGTGATCAGCTAGTCATCTTTCACTCATCTGTATAAAGATGCCATATCTGATGGCAGGCCCCAGCCCCACAGAGTGAGAACATCATAGAATGGTTTGGGTTGGAAGGGATCCTAAAGGTCACCTTCTCCAAGCCCTCTGCTGTGTGCAGGGACACCTTCCACAGGCTGCTCAGGCCCCATCCAGCCTGGCCCTGAACACTCCCTGGGATGGGGCATCCACAGCTTCTCTGGGAAACCTGTTCCAGTACCCCACTCCTCTCACAGTAAAGAACTTCATCCAAATATCCTATCTCACCCACCCTCTTTCAGTTTAGAACTATCTTCTCTTCTTCTATCCCTATGCACCCTTGTGAAAAGTCCCTCTCGAGCTCTGCTCTACAAGACTGGAAGAAAAATCTGGAAGGCTACAGTAAAATCTTCCCAGAGCCTTCTCTTCTCCAGGCTGGCCAATCCCCACCCTCAGCCTGACTGCAGAGAGGTGCTCCAGCCCTGTGACCACCTTCGGGGCCTCCTCTGGGTCTGCTCCAAAACTCCTTTCTTTCCTGTGATGGCACCCCAGAGCTGATGCAGCCCTGCAGGTGGGGTCTCAGCAGAGCAGAGCAGAGCAGAGGGGCAGAATCCCCTCCCTGTTCCTGCTGCCCACACTGCTCTGGATGCAGCCCAGGACAGGTTTGGCTCCCTGGGCTGTGAGTGCTCATGGCTGGGTCATGTCCATCCTGTCACCCACCAGCACCCCAAGTCCCTCTCACAGGGCTGCTCTCCCTCTGTCCATCCCCCCAGCCCGTGTTGGTACCAGGGGTGGCCCCGCCCCCTCCCTTCGGCCCCGTTAAACCCCGGCAGGTTCCCTCGGACGTTCCCTCAGGAGGCCGCACTGCTCGGGCTCGGCCGCACTGGGCGCGCACCCGTAGCGCCTCACGGGACGCGGCCTGCAGCCGGGGCGGGGGGGGACCCCGGCTCCCGGGGCCATTCCCTGAGGGCTGACGGACGGACGGACGGACGGACAGACACGGCAGCGGCTCCATCCCCTGCCGCGCGGGACGTACCTGCACGTGCGCGCCGCGCCCGCCCGGAAACACCCGCGCTGCCGCCAACGGGGCCGCCCGCCGTAAATGAAAGGGCACCTGCCGGCCGACACTGTCGCAAACGGGTTTAAATTCCNACAGGTTTGGCTCCCTGGGCTGTGAGTGCTCATGGCTGGGTGATGTCCATCCTGTCACCCACCAGCACCCCAAGTCCCTCTCACAGGGCTGCTCTCCCTCTGTCCATCCCCCCAGCCCGTGTTGGTACCAGGGGTGGTCCCGACCCCTCCCTTCGGCCCCGTTAAACCCCGGCAGGTTCCCTCGGACGTTCCCTCAGGAGGCCGCACTGCTCGGGCTCGGCCGCACTGGGCGCGCACCCGTAGCGCCTCACGGGACGCGGCCTGCAGCCGGGGCGGGGGGGGACCCCGGCTCCCGGGGCCATTCCCTGAGGGCTGACGGACGGACGGACGGACGGACGGACAGACACGGCAGCGGCTCCATCCCCTGCCGCGCGGGACGTACCTGCACGTGCGCACCGCGCCCGCCCGGAAACACCCGCGCTGCCGCCAACGGGGCCGCCCGCCGTAAATGAAAGGGCACCTGCCGGCCGACACTGTCGCAAACGGGTTTAAATTCCCGAGTATTGCCGTGCGCCGGGAGCCGGCGTGCCGCGCGCCTGAGGGATGGGCGGGACAGCGACAGCAGGGCCGCCAGGGATACGGACACACACCGCGTGGATGCCTACACCGCGTGTATACATGCACCGTGTGTATATATATACCCTGTGGATTCATGCACCGTGTGGGTGCATACACCGTGTGGGTACATAGATACCCCGTGTGTATGCATCCACCGTGTGGGTACATACATCCACCGTGTGTATACCTACACCGTGTGGGTACATACATACCCCGTGTGGGTATATACACCGTGTGGATACATACATACACCGTGTGGGTACATACTCCGCGTGGATGCATACATACCCGGCGTGTATACCTACACCGTGAGGGTACATACGTGCCCCGTGTGTATGCCTACACACACCGTGTGGGTACATACATGCCCTGTGTGCATGCCTACACACACCGTGTGGGTACATACATGCCCCGTGTGTATGCCTACACACACCGTGTGGGTACATACATGCCCCGTGTGCATGCCTACACACACCGTGTGGGTACATACATGCCCCGTGTGTATGCCTACACACACCGTGTGGGTACATACATGCCCCGTGTGCATGCCTACACACACCGTGTGGGTACATACATGCCCCGTGTGCATGCCTACACACCGGTGTCTCACAATAAGCCGGCCCACACGAGCGCCTACAGCCAGCGCAGCCGCTGCGATGGATCGATCGGAGTCCTCCGCGAAAAGAAAAGTGCAACCCCAACAAACGCTGCCTTTTAATCATTTACTTCAAGGGCTTTGCTTTTGTTATCTCGTCATCATACTTACCATGAAACCAGTCAAGGCAGGGTCTTTTGAAGAGATCAGATTTATTGGTTAATAGTTGAGGTTCCTGTACTTTATTTCTAAATGCACTTGAAAATATTTTTCTAATGGTTAAAAATTAAACCCAAATCTAACAGCTGACATTCAAAAGAATCCCAGCCAGAGGAATTTGTCTGGGAAGGGAGATAAAATTTCATCATGCGAATTCTCCCAGTTTGCTTGGTTTTCTTGTGTCTCTTTTGTCTTTGTGGATCAGAGGTAAGATATGTTTTATTGTGTTAGCAGTAATTTTTTAAAACGTTTAATAAAGACTTTATTGTCATAAAAGCCAAACCAATTGATTTTTTTTTTAAAAAGTTCCTTTCACAGTATTTGTGCTTCATACATTTGTTTTAGCCCAGCCTGAATGTTTGAAGTTTGCTGTTTCTCTTTAATGCTTTGATTCTACCTGGGGCTTATGCTAACAGGTTTCTGGAAGAGATTTTAATCGGGATCCTATCCTAAACCAAATTTGCAAGAATGGTTGACCACAGAAAGGCGCTGCAATTTTCCCCCACCTCCCTTTTTTGAGAAATGGGATTGCAGTCTTGTAATATGGCAGCATGGTATTCTCCTGCTGCCAGAAGGTTTCCTCTGGATTTTCTCCAGGCAGAAGTGCAGAAGTGTCCAGGAAAGCCAATCTGGGCTGGGCACTCAGCACAATCCAAGTCTTTCAGAGAAGTTCTGAGATAAAAATCAGCACCTGCTGTTCCCCTTGAGGAGGAACACCTAGCACAACATGGGAGTTGTGCCACGCCGGATCTGGCTCCCAGTTTGGATTCTACTGACCCAAGAACAGCAGGAAGAATTTAATAAGATTATACAGCCATGGAAAGGAGAGGTATTGGATTAAATTCTGCCCCAGCTACATTCTCCCTGACTTTACTGTGGGCAGGATTTCTTCTGAGGAATGAGAACTTTAAACTTCAGCTCTATTGATCCAGCTGACACAGTCAAAGCTGATGAATCACATCTGAGGACTAATGTTTTTTCTCCCATTTTTACACAGAGGCCATCCATATATATTTTTCATGTTCCAAGATTCATCCTACCCACAGATCTTAGTGAGCAAAAGCACTCAGCCAGCACTGAAGTCAGCAGAGAGCTGCACAAACACAGGTGCCACTCACCCATGGGCCATCAGAGGGAGGGTCACAATCTGTACCTGCAGTCCAGTGATGGCCAGCAGCCACACTGCAAACCCACTGCTCTGCAAGACACAGGAAAAACGCTGATAAGGATGAGCACTTAATTTTCAAATTGCTTTCAGATACTTGTTAAGGTACTTGAAGGACTTGTTACTTGAGCAGTCACATGGACTCTGCAAAACAAATCATTAATTATAGATTCATTTGCTAGTAAGTAGTTCATAAATATTTACAGATGATATTTAAATCCAAAGTCAACCAGGCCAATAAAATGAATCTTAGGAAAAAAAAAAACCCAAATAGCTATTTTTTTCTTTTTCTGGTGTTTAAATTCCTTTATGTTTTAATCCGCTTACAGTCCAACTGCTGGATGTGTTATAAACCAATGCCTTTAAAAATGTTTATAATCTACTGTGCACTTCAGCTGATGTTTGAAAAGTAAAGGGTATAAAGTTTGTGGGAGATCACTAAGAGTGAAGATCACATCAGGTAAATGATCCAAAAAGAAAAAAAAGAGTTCAGAAAAACTGAGAAAGATGAGGTGACCAAAGGCAAGGGAAAAAAACACCATAAATTGTATTTAGGAACTTTTGATTAGATAAGAAAAGGCTTATAAATGGACACTTTGCTGTGGTCAGTGAAGGGATCTGCAAAATTCTTGGTGCAGTCCCTAATCTTCCTTTTACTTAAATTATTTTTTGTGTGCCTTGCAGAATGCAGCATCTAATGCTGAAGAAATCCACTTTCAACAGGTTAAGCCTGCCCAGCCAGCTGAGCAAGACAACTACCTCATAAAAGAATGCTTGGGCAACCAATACACCCACAAGTCCTGTAAGAAAGTTTTTTGTCACCCATGGGAACGATGTGTGGAGGGAAAATGCCTGTGCAAGCTTCCCTACCAGTGCCCAAAGAACGGCTCTGCAGTTTGTTCCACCAGTGGAAAGAACTTCCGTACTTACTGTCAGCTGAAGAGCTATGAGTGTCAGCAACCCAAAGCAAAGTTTCTGCACAAGGGAACATGCAAGCCTGAAGGTATTAACACCTCCTTTTCCAAACTTTATCCATTGGGGTTGCTGAGATGCTTACACTATTTACAGAAAGTCTGTTCGTTTCCTTGCACCGGTAACGACATGAAACAGAAAATTAAAAGTCACTGAAAATGGGCAGTTTCTGCTGATTTTTATAAAAAATAAACTGATTGACAGGCCCAGGTCACCCTGCTGATGGTTTTGGTACACAGACTGCTGCAGGCATTTTGTGACACAGGTAGTAGAAGTAGGAGGTGGCCCTCTCACTTCAAGTATTACAGGCTGGTTATCAAAAATCCCCTAAAGAAGGTCATTGTACAAAAATGCAACCTATTCTTGGTAGATCTTCAAGTACTCCTATGGACCCATTACCCTCATTTGTCCTTAAGCTGGCATGTTCTGAGAAATTAGCAGGCTCAAAGACACAAAGCCAACCCTCAGAAACTAATTCAGGAATAATACCTGAACCTTCTGATTCCCAGTCTGCTGTTATTTCCATATGAACTTTGGCTGTAAATGCAAAATTAGTCCTGATTTGGTTTTGTGCTATCTTACCACTAGATACATCTATATAACATGATTTTGTTTGGGGATTTTTTTCATTTCTCTTTTCTATTTTTTAAGAAACATTTTCAGTCTCTCTGGATCATGGAGATTCAAGTTTGCTTCGAGTAAAACCCGTGAATCGTAAGGACGACAGTTCTGTATGTGCTAGTGAATGGACTATGAATGAAGCAAATGTGGCTTGCAGGCACCTTGGCTTTGAATTGTAAGTTTGGGAAATTTATCTCTGGGTAACTACAGGGGATCTGAAAAAGTAGTGATGCTTACAGAAGTGTCAGTCACAGCCAACAGTTATGACAGAAAACTCATGAACAATGTATTGGCTACAATATTCTGATAAAACTTCTTAAACTGACACCTGAGAGTGAAAGCCAAAACAGATTTCTGTGTTCTGTTACAGGCTACAACTGTACAAACCATAACTGCTTTGCTTTAAAATGAAGACCAATGTGGAGGTGTTCTCTCAGGCCTATGTTAGGGAAAATGCATGGATGGTCCACCCCCAAGTAGCTCTGAGTAATGATCTGTGAGCAGAGGAAGGTTTCTCAGGACAGCTGACAACAGGGTACAGCTCTGTTTTGCCACTTCCATTAGGCAGACTAACAAGGAGCAGAACATGGGGTTTTTCCTTCACCCCTGCTGCCACTGCTTGCTCTGGCCCCAGGGATGGCTGAAGTCACACACAGCTTGTTCTTTTTCCTGTGACCACACTGATGACCCAAGTTGCATATTCAGCTCCCCATGAATATACCTCTGTATCCTGTACATAATAATTTTACACCTGTACAACTAATTTAACTTAGGTAATATTGCCTTCCCAAACTTACAAAAAAAAAAAACACCCTAACAAAAAGTCCCCAAAAAACTAAAACTGCTATTGCAGTGCCTCTCTAGGTGAGAAGCAAGTGTTTCCTAGTCCTGATCAGTGTATCTTCAGATAGCAGAGAAGGGTTTGCCCTGAGACAGAGCATTCAGTTGTGGAGTCTCATTGAAAGCCTCCCCTGTTACTTACTTGCTCAATCCGTTTTTCTTTAAGGTAGGGGATACATACACTGTTAGGAGAATACTGCTCAGGTAAAACCAAGAAATATAAAATTTATCAATCCCAGCCTTGCAGTGGCCTGAGCTTCCTCAACATTCAGTGGTTTGGATGGGACTAAGGATAGCTGACCCCGTGCAGGATGGTTCCCAAATTATGGCTCACCTGTGTGCACAGAGAGATAGAGATGTGAGCTTACAAGTTTTGCTACATGAGGAGACTTTTCTATCCATTGTGATACACAGTGACTTTCATAGACCTACATATGCATTTGGGGATAGTTCTATGTAGCAACCTGCAAAAATTAGCACTTCTTCCAAAGTAAACATCTCCTGTTTACCCCTAGACAACTCCAGTTGCTAGTCTGCTTTTTTTCTTAGCCATGACCAAAATTCTTTGACACTGAGGAAAATTGTATAAATTCTAAACCAAGAAAAGCAGTGGACAATCCATTGTGAAATTATATAATTTGTTGTTATTATCTTCACAGAGGTGCTGAATATTACCAAGCCACTTCCAGCATCACAGAATCTGCCTTAAATTCATTAAACTGTCTGCAAATAAGTTGCGGGGGCCTAGAGACAAGTCTTGCTGAATGTCACATAGAGATGAAATCAAGAGATAGTAATGAGGGACTGGTTAGCCTGCAGTGCCATGAAAATCTCAGAGGTTAGTAGATCTTTTTAGTTTAATATCTATTTGGTGTTTTTACATTTTAAGTATATTTTAAATAATGAGGACCCAGTTTACTGAACTCTCAGCCACAGAAAACCTGCACTGAAACCTTTTGATCATTTTAAATAATCATTTTGCAGACTTTAAGACATTTGAGGCATTCTGGAGTCAAGATAGTCTTGAGTTTTCAAGTTTGAAAAATCACTGCTGCTCCCAAAGTATTTTTACAGATATTTCCCCAAAGGAAATTTATTTCACCCATGGTTCTGATTGTTCCACCATTCCTTCCAAGGGCACCAAGGTATATTGTATCCCACGAATCTTACCTCTCCTGGCTTAACTGGTGAGGAGACAGGTGACAGTGTGGTTTGTTTGAGGGGCATCAGTTAGCACACCACTAGCACTGCAGCCAGACAAGCATGAGGATGGTGGGAAACTGCTGGTGTCTCCTGCAGGGGTTTTAGGACTCCTCAGTTTCTCACTGTATAGGGGAAATCAAAGCCTTGTTTAGAATTCTAACAGCTTTTCATTCTCTGTAGGGACCTTTCTTTGGCACTGCTGAGCACCAGCCTGAGATGCTGCTGACTGGAAGTGCTATGAATCATCTCAGTTTTTTCTTACAAAAGCAGTTATTCACAGACTCTTGATAAGTTCTTTCTAGAGGGGGAACCTCCATCATCCTAATCCTTGAATCATTTATAGTGGGTTTGAATTGATCATTTCTGGTTTAGTCCTCACCAGTCCTTTCATTAGAGGAAATTAAATTCCCTTTTGCCAAGCTACTGGCAAATTTGGAGGAAGAAAATGAGTGGTCACGCTGAAACCCTGATGAAAAGGCAACCAAAGCAATAAAAAATTATTCCTATTTACCTGAGGAAATAGGGCCCCAGCATACCTACTGCTGATAGGCCAAACTGCTGACAGAATCAAATATGCAGGCAGGGTATTTCCCTGGGCAATTATGAACCTACAGTCATTTCCACACTAACTTCATTTTCATCTTGCTGCACAGCTTGTTCAGATGGGGAGTTTCACTGTGTCAACAAGAAGTGCATTTCTTGGAATAAAACCTGTGATGGGATCAATGACTGTGGAGATCTGAGTGATGAACTGTGCTGCAGAGGTAACAATTTCATTTGTCAGGTGTTTCAAAATAATTTCAGCAGAAATCCACCCACAAAGAATTTTTACACTGATGTAGCAGCTAAATTCTCTTTTCCATTAAGTCACTACATTAAACAAATCAGACCATAATTTATACATAGGCAAGTGCAAAAAGCAGGCAAGAAAAACCATTTTGAAGCAGACAAGTGATCTCTTGAGAATCTGGATTTCTTCAGAGAATGAGAAAATACAATGAGATCATTTAGGAGGCTGTTAAACATAGATACAAAAAAATAGTCCTGATAGAATGAAAATCTATCTTGGAAAAAATCAATAGAAATTAAACAAAGACACTGGTCTTCCAATGAACTATCTTTAAACCAAAGTAAGATCTCCCTTGAATTTATTAATGCAAGATCATCCGTAGAACATCTGTGATGATTTCCTGGCACACTGCTTGTTCATGAGCAGTCATTCCTTTAGCATCTGCAATTCCAGCTGTAAAAATTCTGATTAGAAATGAGGAATGGATCTAGCATGACTTGAATGCAGGAGAATACTTTCAAAATTTGGGTTTCAGGTGCCAAATGCTAATGTGAGTTAGAAATCCCATTATTATCCCTCCATAACCTTAATTTTATAGTGTTACAATTTTATAGTGTAAGTAATTTTAATCAGATGATTGTGGAAACATAGTCACAGTAATTTTAGAAAAAAAAAAAAAAACAAAAAAAAACCCAAGAAACTGTGATTTCATTTATTTAGTGGACATTTGGATTCCACATGACAAAAATAGTGCTGTTTCAGCTGAATGGGATGAAAACAATGCTTCCTGAAATCAAAATAAGTATTTCAACTGAGTTCACTGGTCTTTGGATAATCTTGGGATATCTGGATACTTTTAGAGAACAACTTTATTTTCTATTAAAGACAAGTATCTTAAATAGTAGATTGACATAAGATTTTAAATTAGCTCAAAGACCCTGCCATGAATTCAAGCACTGCTTTGCTTTTCATAACCTTCAAAGGGATCACAAAATTTAAAGGGATCACAAAATTTAAAAGGAAGGGGGTTCTCATGTTCATAACACCTTTTCAAATAACGAAGAATTTTAGATGTAAGTTATTACATCCAGTGTTTTCCTATCAGGACTCTTGATTCCTACCCCTGCATTTAGGCATTTAGCTCATTCAACCAAAAATCAGCTTGGTCTCTGATTTGGAGGGGTGGGATTTGGCACAAGCATCATCAGTTCCTCATTTAAGGTGATCAGTAATGCTGGCAAAATTGGAGTTCTTTTGACTGAGGTTGAGTGTGGAAATGTTATGGATTAAACTGGCATAGAGTGACTCCAAATCTAGCAGTACAGTACTGCAGTGGCAACAGAGATCCACATTTTTCAAATCTTAAAACTTCAAGATTTTAAAGTGAGGAAAGCCAAGTATTCATTTTGTTTACATGCACAGAGCCTGCTTTTGTAATCTCTTTATGAACAGGCAGGTCCCTTGTAACATGGATATACATTTGGTTTACATTGTAAAAAGCTCTCTGACAGTGTGAGGTTGCTGAACCAAATCATCCTGTGATTTACATTTGAAATTCTCCTGTGTTACAGAGTGCAGAGAAAACAGTTTCCACTGTCGGTCAAATATCTGTATTCCAAATAAGAATGTCTGCAACAAGGAAATTGACTGCCTCACAGGAGAGGATGAAGCTGGAGCTACCTGTGCAGGTTTTCTTCTGAAAGATGTTTTTGTTTCTTTCATTCAGCTCAATTTTAACTAGAAGCTACACAATGCATATTACTATTTTATCTATTATGCAAGAATCAGTCTTCCCAATATTATGTTACGCACAGTAGGAAGAAAAGGTCATAGAATTTTATTTCCTTTCTCTCTGGAAAGGCATGACAAGAAAACTATAGGAAAACAGATGATGTTTTGAGAAACTTAAGGCAGATCATGTCTTTTATATGTCTTTTGTTTATGTGGCCAGCTATCTGACTGGTATCCCCTAAGAAAGTGTAGAGAGGACGAGCAGGAATACTTTCCTCACAAATGAGGAATTCAACTAGTTTGTCAATATAATAATTCTTCTATGCTATTCCCCTCTCTGTTGAAAAGATTCTGTTTTGTTTGAAAATTAGAATGTTTTTCTTGCTCTCAAAAGAGACAAAGTCTAAGGCCAAAAAAGTAAAAACTGTTGGTAAAGGGTAATTAGTACAGGTGAACTGAACTCTAAATGTAAACATTACTGTCAGTGACATGAGAACAGACACAATGCTCAGCCCCCATTTAGGGACTGAATTCAATGGGCACTTTGTTTGAATAAAAGCTGACAAACCAGATTCAGCAAGCATTTAATTTACCTCTCATATTGAATATCCTCCCTTACCCTGTTAAAGGAGGCACACAGTACCCAACAGCATCATCTAAGTTGGGGAAGAAAAAACCAAATAAAAACTTAATGCTCCTTTGAGTTTTAGAAAGTTTCAAAAGGTCAATGGGGCAGGAGGAGAAATTTTGGTTGTTTCTGATGGAGGAGAATGGGACATCTCCCCAGAGATCACAAACAAAAAAAGGGCAGTTTCTCAGGGTTCCCTGGCAGAAGGGCTCCCTAGGCTTGGACAGTGAGTAGATGTTGTGTAGTTATGAATGAGTATCTGCTGGCTGTTGGTAATTTGTAGGCTGAGGCAGTCAAACAGTGCCTGGCAGGAAAGAAAAGGAAACAGCAGTCACCAGGCTGGAGAATATTGCTCTCCATGAGAACAGTATGCCCTTATCCCTTATGCATTTAAAATGTGTTCCACGATCTCAGCACACAAACATATATTCAAGTAAGTGTTTGCCAATAATTTAAATATTTTGTTAATACTACAGGCAAAAAAGAAGGTGCTGAGAATGACAGTATGGATAAAGGTAAGTGTAATTAGCCCTCCAAAATCAGTAGCATACCCTCTTATTAGTGACTTTCTAGCTACCAGCCAGCTGCTCAGATCTAGAACACTCAGATATTCTGACTTTGTGATTTACCAATATACACTCTGGGACTTACTGTTTGTTTGACTTTTCACTGATTTCAAGAATGCTACAATAATTCATCCTAGCTGAGGACCTACATCTGCATGTTTGGGCAACTGGTAAACTCTCGGCTGAGGTAAACTCTCAGCAAATCTAGGGGAGCATCCTTAAAATGATTTGCCTGAATGCAAGGAGCATTGGAAAATGGAGAGAAGTAATGTGATGACAGACACAAGCAATTTTGAAAGCAAAAACAGATGCCAACATTTTTGGTCTTTGTTTTTCTGCTATTTCAGCTACTGGCATATTCCCAACACTCAACTTTTAGCAAGAATGTATACCTGAATTCTGAAATACATTTTTCCTTTTTGTTAAAGAAAGAAAAATGATAAAGACACTTCTTCCCCAAGTGCACTGTGGTGTTAGGAATCACACACTAACTCGACGGAAAAGAATTGTAGGTGGAGAGATTGCTGGAAAGGTAAAAAACCAACTTTACCAGAAATGAGTTCATTCAGCATTGATTTAAATGGGCATTATTTTCCTTCTGACAAAGTCATGGAAATAACAAAATTGCCAACAATGCTTATGTCATATTTTGCAGCAGTAGTGGCATTGCACTGAATGAAAGTAAAGAGAAGCACAGTTTATAAAGTAAAATATGGACTTACAAAATTAAGCATTGAAGTACAAGTAGACACTGAAAATTACTCAGAGAAACGATTAATACTACAGCCAAAAATAACAATTCTTGCAAAATGGCATTAAATTTTGCATCTTTGAAACAGAATACAGCAAAAAAGTATTCAAACCAGGTCAGATCCTCCATCTGTTTTTCTGACTACAGGGGGTTTCATGACTGAGGGAAGCTGGAGGGAAGGACACATTGCACATGGTCAGAAGATGATTGAATAAAATTACTTACTGAATTTTGGTGTATATATATACCCTTTATATCTGATGGAGCCAAATTTACAACTTCTGGATAGCACGTCTTTTATTAAAATCAGACACAGTCAAGGAGATTAGGTGATACCAGGAGATGTTTTTCCCTTTATGCACTAAAAGTTGTACAATTGTAATGATTTCTCATTATTTGTGTTTGTTGATCTAATAGGGTGAATTTCCTTGGCAAGTAGCAATTAAAGACACCAGCAATGAAGGTTCAACAGTGTACTGTGGAGGGGTTTATATTGGTGGCTGTTGGGTTCTGACTGCTGCTCACTGTGTCAGGTAAAAACAATTAATTCTGAAATTATTTTCTTTCTGCAAGGCAGAAAAATTGATTTAGATAGTACTGCCCTTCTCAGCTATGTGTTTGTTAATTTCTATTTATCTGTTGAATAGAACAGTTTAAAACACTGACTCACCCACATTAATGATGAGGAAGATTCAGAGAAAACTGAGTGTTTTGGCAGTGAGTAGAAAGATAAAAAGTAACTATGAGTTTGAAGAGACATGGCGTACTTCAGCCAGATAGCAGCAGGCAGGAAAGGTTCATTGTAACCACTCTGCTTGGTTGAATACAAGGGACCTCTTCTCTTCTCAATTTTTACCTTGTGGAAGTCCAGGATCTCTTCCCAGACAATGTCCCTGGGGTTATATATTCCCCAGAACAAGCCAAAAGCAGACATGGAAGATTTGCCAGTGCCATCACATCTGCTCATAAACACATGTTTTCTGTTTGTCACAACACTAAAAAGAGCCTGGCTTTAACATCATTTTCTGTATTAGTTGCAGTACTCAGCATGTGTCATCTGCCTTGAATTTGCTACACTTCAGAAAAACCTGGGCATTAAGTCCAGAAGGAAAATATATGCATCTAACATGGATTTTTATTTTACAGAAACCTTGATATAATGCAACAGTTTACAGCTTTAAATCAGTTGAAATATAAGTCTTGTGTTTATTTCACTGTTTTTTTCCAGGGCAAATCGAGTCCATCTCTACCTTGTCTGGGTTGGAATGTTGAACACAATAATGTACGACAAAGAGATAGATACTTTCAAACTAAACCAAGTGATAATTCATGAAAATTACAATGCATCAACGTATGAAAATGACATTGCTCTGCTGGAGCTGAAAGGTTCTGGGCAAGGAGAATGCTCCCTGGAAGACAGCAGCATACCTGCCTGTGTCCCCTGGTCAGAGTATATGTTTAAGACTGGTGACAGATGCAAGGTTTCTGGATGGGGACTAGAGAAAGGTATTTGCTTTAGTGCTTCCTTCAGGAATGTATTATTTGTAGAACTCATTTTCTAATTGTGGTGAGCTTTCATTTTGAAAAATTAAGAACAGTTGTGCAAAAAGCACTCAGAAGAGGCTGAGTACAGAAAATGTAGGCTGTGGTTTGGCACTCAGGTATTACTGGTGGGTTCTCTTTTCTGTACCGCTCCCTCTGCTGTTTCAGCCACTTTGTAGACTGATATGGAGGACACACTGGATGAAAACTACCCTGAAAGTAAGAAATTTTCCTTTTGCCCATCTAATAATTCTGTGAGCTGTGGAGACCTGTTAAGGACATGTAACAGATGTTGTTTGGTAGCTCACAGGGGCCCATAGTCACAGCCTGTTCTCTGTCCCCTTCCCAACAGGATTTGAGCTACAGCCAGCAGTCATGAAACTCAGCACATCCTGTCTCTGCCATGCTTGGGTTCAGCCCAGAGAAGCTTGCACAGAGACAGATAAGCCAAATATAATCATGCTTTCAAAGATTTGGGAAGCATTTGTTTTGTATCCCAGTGTTACAGCGTGGTGTTGGAGCTACCACACACTGGTTGTGAGGTTTCTCCTCTCCATACTCGGTAGCATCCACCCAGCAAATGCAAAGCTGGGAATTGCTAGCAAGCAAACAGAGAACAAAACAGAGCATCTCTTTAGACTTGTGAATACATAGCTCACCCATATCTTCAGTAACTGCTGCATAAAGGTAGAGCAGAGTTGGAAAAAAGGTAATAAGGATGAATCACAGCCACATCTCCAGTTCACATATAACAATGTACCCGTTTCCAAGTGCCTGGAAACCTTAATATGGAAAACAGAGGGGAAAAAACCCTGAGGAACACAAGGAAATGGAAGGGGTGAAAATGTCACAAAATGAAAGCACTGTAGTTTACACTGCAATTAAACCACTCTGCTTATATTTTGAAATATATGGCCAATGCACTGTAATTCGTATGGGGTAAATATTAGTGGCAGTTTAAGGTTTCTGGTTTATAATACTGAAGATAATATTCTGTAAATAAGTAAATAACTAACTTTCAAATTATTGTATTAAATGTGTCTAATGTGTACTTGTCATTTTAAATTTTGAAATTTTTTTTCTAGGTTACACAAAACAATTTATCCTCAAGTGGGGAAATGTTAATTTATTTCACAATTGTTCTGAATTGTATCCAGGACGATTTTTTAACAAAATGGCATGTGCAGGTAAGCATTAATTTTCTTACTATAATTTCTCTACCATCAAGCTCTCAGTTTAGGCCACACATAGTGGCTGGGAATCTTCTAGACTTAAGAAAGACAATAAATGAACTGCCACAATATCACTGTTGGCTAATTGCCAGCCACTGGAGCCTGTGGCATCCACCATTATACACCTATTTGTAAACAGAGTTCAGATGACAGCATGACAAGTTTCCATGATTATTTGGGCAAATTTTTGCATGCAATTTGAGTTATGTTTTCTTAATACACATGCATTTTACAGCCTACTGAACCTCCTACCTTTACTGTATTTGATTCTGATTCAGCAACATGTTTAAGCAAATTTGTGTCCTAGAACACACAGCCCTGTTGACTAGAATATAACTGTTTATCTGCTTAGACATTTGCCTCTACCACACTGCATGCCAGGAAAATACAATTAATTTTTCTAACTTAGATTAGTCTGTCCAGGAAACTGGTTGTATTATTTAACTGGTTGTATTATTTAGTACTCCTAGTATTAAAATTAGGATTTTGAATACACTTTTTTTTGCTTCTCAAGTAACAAAAAGTGTTGCCAAATACATGACTAAAAGAGGAGTGAGTAGTCAACTCACTTAATTCTTTCTCAGTAATGTACAGATTCAATAAAGAGGTTAAATTTTAAAAGCTTGGGGATTTATGCTTTGTATGGGCTCCTTCATACTAGGACAGTCAGCCAAGCAGGAAAGTGTAGTAAGGGTGTTAGAAATCAATTAACTTTTACTGAGTATATAGGAAAAAAACATAAATCATTTTCTAGCTCTGTAGCAGCATTTCTGTTTATATCACATCCATCTTGATCCATTTTTTTTCATGAACACTGTGTTTGCTGACCTGCAAATGAGTAGGTTTGTGAACACAAGCATAAAGGGCACTGGATCCTATGGTATCCTATGGATACCATAATGTGTGTACACAGGGGTGTACACATCTTCACTTCCAAAGGAATCAGTGCACAAATCTTTATACCTGATTCCATTTTTATAGGTTACTTTTTACAGTAGGGAATGTGGCTGAATTCTTCTCTATTGCACTGCGTAAAACAAGACTGATGAAAAGGCAAATGAGAATTTGGGCCAGCCACAAGTATAAAGAGAGGCCCTGCACTTGAAATGAGAAGTAACAGACTTGAAGAGGTTCAGAATCTTCTTTACTGCTGGCCATTAGGCAAACACCTGTCAGGAAGCGACACAGAGCTGAAAAATCTCCTGAGCTCTGCCTCGTGTGCCAGCTTGTACCTCAACTTACTTTTGCTTTTTATTTCCTCTTCAGGTACTTATGACGGCTCCACAGACAGCTGTAAAGGTGATTCAGGAGGCCCCCTGGTCTGCTTTGATGCAGAAGACGTGGCCTACGTGTGGGGCATTGTGAGCTGGGGTGAGAACTGTGGGGAGGCTGGTCACCCTGGCGTGTACACACAAGTTGCCAGCTATTATGACTGGATTAGCCACCACGTGACAAGGGGTCTCATTTCACGGTACAATGTCTGAAGCTCAGAAAATTAAAATGCTTCCTTCCTATCACCTGTGCAAAAATAGTCCTTTTTCACAATCAGCTGTCATGTTACTCAGCAACAATCAGTACAAATCTTCAAGGAATGTATTTTGAAAATTCTTAACTCCCTATGAATATCACATTTTTGCAGAGCCTGTGGGAAGAGACTTTTATAGGCACAAAGGTCTCTAATAAAAGCAGATATTACATTTTTTTGTTCTTGAATCTTGGTTTTTTTCCACTTTTCACATTGCATTTTACTTGCTGTTGTTTATTTAGCTGAAAGGGATAATAATACTGGAAGCAGTGGTTGGAAAATGACTGCACTGGCAATATGTGAACTTCACAGCAAGGACAGCAGCCAGCCTGCTTTAAAGAACTTACATCATCTCGAGGTCTAAGTCACCAGAAACCCTCAGCAGGCTGCCTGGCTTGGCACTTGATTCCTTAGGCTTATTGCAGAAGCCCATCTATTAATCAACATCTTGGCAATGACCATGAGATTTGCTGTGATGCAACAATTACTCAAACAATAAATCTGCTTGGTAGTTTTTGCACCTACAAACTCAGACAATTCATTTCTAGTTAATACACATCATCTAGTTTGGGGCAATTTTTGTAGCTCTTAAGTTTTTTTAATTTAATAGCAGCTGGTCACAAACAACAAAGGAATTTTAAAACTTGAATCTTCAACTTAAATCAAAAGCATCTTTACATCTTAAGATCTCTGTGTATGTGTGTATATATATTTCAGGTATCCAACAAATTCTCAACACCAAGTAGAGTTTTTATTCCACACACTGTCACACACTCTATGTGCATCTGTATCCTTATACACATACATTTTATATAGCAATATAAATATATAAAAAGACAATACCTTACACATAGATTTAATTCTACAAAACCATGTAGCAGATACAGTTAGACTTCTTTCTGTCCTAAAGAAAACATCAGGCTACACATAATACCTTCCCATTCAGCAAGAGCTGTTCACAAAAAGTGTGCACAAATTCTTTTTCAAGCAGTAGAATTTGATTTGTGGATTGGTACCCTCAACACTAAACTCACATAGCTTCAGCCAGTTGTATGAAAATGATCAATAGCTTTAGAACATTTTTCACTGTATTCTAATGACAAACACTTTCAATATCTATTTCACTTTATTTCTCTAAATTATCCTGCTGAATAAACTGCATATGTTCACACAACACAGTTGTTGTGGTGCTATTTCTTCTATAATTTGCCACAGTCAGACAAGAACAATTTTTATATTTTCATTGACTTTTCTTCATCTTCCAGATTTGTAAAAACCCCACATCAGCTTGACTCTGTCACATAAAGACACCATCAGTCACTAAAATAACTAAAGTAAGGGTATGAATTCCTTCTCTTAACACACACAAACCCCCTCAACAAGGTTTGCTATTTAGGAAAGCATTTAAGTATATTCCTACACAGAAATTGTTTTGCTGAATCAGGGTCATGGTAAAGAAATCCTAAATAGGAAAACGCTGAACAGATGTACAAAGAGCTCCCTCTTTTGTTTGACTTACTTTTTCTGTGAAGAACTTTCCCCACCAATTTAGTTAGTTAAGTACACATAATATTAAATGCTGAGGCTGCAAATAAAAAAAAAAAAAAAAACCAAACCAAAAAACCAGTAGAATATGTGTCTTTATGCTCTGTCTATTCTGAAAGTCTCCTGGTTCTCTTTCCATTTCTAGTTCTTCTTTACATTTAACTTTGGCCCTGAAGTCAAATATTGCTATTTTCTGGGGGATTCCTCACAATATCAATCAGAGTTTTCGTTACAAAAATTAAAACAATTTTCACGTTGTTCCAATTCAGTTAATCTGTGAAGCATCTAGCATTTAAATTTTTAAATTCTGAAAACCAAAACACCGTGCTTAGTAAGCATGTTCATTTTGGTCTGATTTTTCTTTTGAATAAATCAAGAGTGGACTTTTACCGTTTAACAGCTACACTTTCATGTTGCTCCTCTTCACAACCTCGCCTTGCACTTTTGACGACGTTATGAGAACCACTCACATGTGCAAACACGGTCGGGTCAGGTTTCCTTCCCGCCCAACATCGTCACGAAATTCGGGGGCCCTGCTCAGCCAGCGCCGAGCTGCGAGGTACCAGGGCAGGCCCCGCTTGTCGCTGCCCAGGTTCGGAAGGCCGCGCACGGCAGAGGGGACAGGACAAAGGAGACAGGGCAGAGGGGACAGGGCAGAAGGGACCCGGCAGCGGTGTCACGGAGCGCTCTGCGGCGCTGCCGTGGGGCGGCAGCACAGGGCAGGGCAGGGCAGGGCAGGACAGGGCAGGGCAGGGCAGGGCAGGGCAGGCCCCTCCCCNGGCATGGCCCCGGCCCGGCTGTCGCTGCTGCCCCCGCTGCTGCTGCTGCTGCTGGTCGCGGCCTGCGCCTGGCGGCCGGCGCGGGGCCAGGAGGCGCCGCAGACCCCGGACTGGCGGATGACGCTGAAGACGATCCGCAATGGCGTGCACAAGATCGACATGTACCTGAACGCGGCCCTCGACCTGCTGGGCGGCGAGGACGGGCTCTGCCAGTACAAGTGCAGCGACGGTGAGCGGGGCTGGCGGCGCGACCCTTGTCCCGGGCGGGGCGGCCCAGCGCCGCTCCCGGGGCAAGCCTCGCTGGCGAGTTCTTCCGGCGTGCATTCCTATAAATACCTGTGCGAACCTCGGCGAGCAAGCTCTTGCACGTGTATGTGTGTTAAAATAGGTGTACGGCGTGTACGGAGCATGTGTACTCGTAAGCAGCCCATTTAACGCGACTTTTGAGTAGCTCCTTTTAAACGTCTCCGAGACGTCTGCCTTGGAGAAAGGCTTGTTTCTGTCAAATGTGTAGCTGAGGTGTCCAGGGAAAAACACTGGAGAGGGAAGGATTGCTCACTCCCGGCTGGTTATTTACGAGCACTCCTGAGCATTTCGGTTTGGGACAGAGAAGCTTAAATCTGCGCTATGGAATATGTTGTTTCGAAGTCACGCTTGAATAACAGGTTTTAATGGCAGCCGCGTTTGCCAGTGGAAGGAATGCATCCTGCTGTTTGTAAATGTCCTGCTGCTACCAGCAGAGGACATCTGTGCTTCTTCCCTGCGCTTCAGCTGCCTGATTTACCTGATTACAATAATTGAGTCAGCTCAAGTTGGCATGACCTGAGAGATGAAGATGGTTATTATTATTATATTAGACTATTATTATTAGGATGACCCTGCTCGAGCAGGGTGTTTGGACCAGATGACTCACTGCCGTGCCTTCCAGCCTCACCCATTCTGTGATCACCTCCCGTGCTGTGCCCGTCCCTGGTGCCAGGCAGGCAATGCTCCAGAAATGGGATTTCTTTCCAGGATTTTCACTGGCGCCTCAAGAGCACCCCAGAATGGGAGGCTGGCATAGCCTGTCGTGGTGGAATCGCATCACCCCAGTTTACTGTGTCAGATAATTTGTTAAGTCAGGAAATGAGTCTGGTGGTGTCACCCTGGCTGGCTCTACAAGAGTCGCCAGGACACTGTGGCATTTACACTCTTTACTAAAATATGCATCTTTCAAATGTGTTTTTTTCCCTGTTACATTTAACTGTGGCTTCAGATTGTTTCCAATACTGAAATGAACTGGAGGGTCATTTTTCAAATTAACACTGCAGTCTTTTGTAACTTGGGATGCAGAATTCCTTGGTTTGCTGCACTATTGAGTGTTTGGGGAGATGTGAGTTTTGCAGTCTCTACTAATTCAAATTCTATTAATGTTACAGCTGTAGAAATAAAAATGATGTTTCATCCCAGTTAAGATAAAAAAATCAGAGAACTGCTGTTGGTTGCATATAGAAGTATTTATGAACTTACACTAAAATACTCTGTTACTGTACTCCTATATATTGCATACTTAACCAACACATCCATTTTTGTGATTTTTTTTTTTTTTTACTTAGGAAGCAAACACTGACACTTGCTCAGGTGCCTTGTCCCCCTTTCTAAAAAAAATTTCTTAGTACCCCTGAGTTGTAATTTGGAAAGAATTGTTGATATGCAGGTGCCTGAATATATGTTTAAGTTAAAAATACAACAGATACTGTCCTGAGCCAAAGAAATGTCTGTGGCGAGTTTTAAAACTACTAAAATCCAGTGAAAAAAAAAAGTTTTAAAAGTACTACTAAAATCCTGTGCAAAAAATCTATTTGAGACATGGCAAATTACCTTTTTCAGGATCAAGGCCCGTTCCTCGCTATGGATATAAACCATCACCACCAAACGGCTGTGGATCCCCTCTATTTGGAGTTCAGGTGAGTATTTCCACTTTGGGCTCCTGGGTGTGTCTTTCATACATCAGCTTTCCTCAATGTAGATGATTTTTGCCATCCCTTCTGAGACAGCATCCAAGGTCCCTGTTCTTATCAGCTCCTAACACATGCTCTGGTAACAACATATGGGAAGTGTTAGCATTGTAAACGAACATAGCATAAACATTTTCAAAGATTACAAACATAAAATGTGATGATGATAAATATCTTGGGTTTTGAGTGTTTGGTTTAGTGTTTTGTTTGCACACTCTTGAAAGCATTGTGTAACTGCAGCTGTAGCCGTGTGAGAGTGGAGGGTTTGGCTGTGACTCTTGCTGTCCTTACTGACACTAACCCTTTTTCCTTAATGATAGAAAGAAAACAGGAGCTTGCTTCTTGTCCTCCAGCTTTGGAACCTACTCTTTCTTCCCCCACTGCCCATCCACCACCCCAGAGAGTAGGCTGGGGCTGGGCAGGAGGCTGGTGGGGACACAGCTGAGCAGCAGACCTACACTGACCAGAGGGATGTTCCATACTGCAGTGGTGCTCAGCAATAAAAACTGGAGCAGTGGGAGAAGGTGGGGGGGGGAGTTGCAGAGCTGTGTAAGACTTCCAGTGGTTGTTGCTCAGACTGGCTTGGTATCCCCTCTGCTTTGAAATGTGCTGAATGCTTTTTGCACTGCTTATTTTGGGACATTTTTGTCTTCTTTTATTCATCTATTAAACTGTCTTTATCTCAGCCCATCACATTAGTTTTCATTTATAACTCTTGCAGTCTGTCCATTGGCTGTATTTTTCTTATGCTGGAATACCAGTGGAGGTGTGTGTGTGTTTTCTTCACAGTTTGACATCGGTATCCCTTCAATGACAAGGTGCTGCAATCACCACGACAGATGCTATGATACTTGTGGCAATAAAAAAAATGACTGTGATGAGCAGTTTCAGACCTGCCTCTCAAAAATTTGCAGAGATGTGCAGAAAACGCTTGGAATCTCAGAGAGTGTCCAGGGTAAGTGTGAAAAAAGCCTTATTTTTTTTTTTTTCATGTTTAACCTGAGCTTAACTTGGCAAAGAATCATTGTGCAGTGGAGCAAGGCCCCATTTTCATAATCTGATGAAGGAGGCTTTGTTGTGTCCCTCTGCTGTGCAGCCCAGGTGCTTGTACAGCAGAGCAGTGACACAGCACAAGAAAGTGATCAGGGTTAAACCTAACTTGGAGTTAAGGTTAGTTTTAACTTTAGGGGAAAAATAATGCTGCCCATTTGGGAGTATGAATATGGGAATACAGCTTGATCAAAATGCATGTATAATTCTTGCATTTACTGTAACACATCTGTAACATGACTGTTCTGCTGGGTAATCTCTAAACTTCTATGGGTGATTGCTAGTAAACTCTAGGAAAATACAGAATCTTACCCTGTTATGAAATAAGATATTAAAATAATATACTGCCATAGTGGAAGTAGTTAATGCTGTCCCCTGGTGAATGAATGTTAGATTTCTCAGTAACAGGCCATATGATATTTCTTCTGGTTGTTGGCCTGCATCTGATGGATACATGACATCACCACTTTTTAACTTGCACAATGTCACTTTCACAGTAAATACTCCCACTGAGAGCAGTAAGTTTTTAGAACAACCTTGTATTTGAACTTCTCAGATTTACTTAACTGTAAATAAATTGTCATGTTAGTCTTCAGTATCAGAACTAGTGAATATTTGTTCAGTTCTGTTGAGCTGATGTTAAAGATAGCAACCTCTGCATAAACTGGGATGCAAAGAGTGAGAAGGTAAACCAGCTCTTTCATCTTCCAAGACTCAGTATGTTTCCAACACAGACAACATTCCATATGCAATGAATCTTCATTTTGTTTGGCATATAAAAAAGCTTTACTTAAATCTTACATGACTCTGTGTTGGTTCAGTCTTTCATTTGACAATCTATTTGCTTTGCCCAGGGAAGATTGCTTCTTTCTTAGAGTCATTCTCAGTTTGCCAGAGTTTTCTCCTGTAAGTTTTATATTCCACTCAAAGAGTGCTTTTAACTGAACTCTTCTTTGCTTGCAGCTTGTGAATCAACTGTTCAGCTGCTGTTTGATGCAGTGATACATTTAGGATGTAAACCATACCTGGACAGCCAGAGAGCTGCTTGTATGTGTCATTACGAGGGCAAGACAGATCTCTGAAAGAAGACACCGAGATCTCATGGTGTAGAACAAAGCTGAAGATCCAGCCAAAAGGAAGCAAGGCTTTGGTTACAAACCTTTAGGCTTTTCAGACAGTGATACATTAAACACTGACATGAATTTACTGATTTGAAGATCACTACGACATTCTCACTCATGTGAAAAAGAAACAAGTCGTCCTTCTCTCCATTTTATGCCAGAAGCTTGGGAACTGAAATTGCTTTCCTTTGGTGTATGTCCACCTGTATGTGCTTTTGAAAAATGCTGGTGCCATTTTAATGTTCTGAAGAAGACTCCATAGTGGGGACATCGGAGGCACCAAAGAGTTATATTGAATTCTCAGGTGATTTTTAATACAGGTCAAATTTTAGGTTTACTAGCAGTTGAAGCATCTGAGGGGTTCAACAGGGAACAGTGTGTTGTGTGTACCAATATGAGACATCTTACATAGCCTGTACCTGGGTATTTTCTGCTGCAACTGCCTGCAGTTCTCTCTCATGTATGTGGTCCTGCAGGTTTGGTGTTAAAAAACCAGGAAAACGCCCCAAGCCAATGTACATGCACTACATATTTCTACCTGATTCTTTATCAATGCCTTACTTCTGCAGCACTTTCCAGATCAAATACGTTGATCTTCTTAAGGGCTGTCCAGTAAAATGAATGTTTTGCAGCCTAAGGATATACTTTTGATTTGACAGAATGGTGAAATGTAGTTTCTATGTTATTTTTTAAAAATTCGTCAAATGTCTTTTTTGAACAAAACATTTTGTGTTGTGTATTGTATGCACGGAAAGGATATATGTACAAATATGTTGATTTATATTTCTGTTGTGGCACAACTTGGCTACTGTCTTCATCTTTGCTTTCATTTAGTCTGTTCTGATGAGAACTATAAGCAAGTTCCACAGTTAAGATCAGTGTGCCCAAAAAACTTATTTAAGTTGCCCTCTATGAGGCTGATGGATATATGAGCTGTTCTTCTGTCACTTGTTCCCTCTCTGACTTCTCTAGCTAAAATCACCTGATGCCTGAATTATTTCAGGTTTGCTCTCTGTACTCTCAGTATTTATTGCTTATCTACAGGTGTCAGTCCTTAATTAACTTCTGCATTAGGTCCTCTGTTAGAAAGATAATGATTTGCTTTTGTTAAAAAGCAATTTGCTTTAATTATTCACAGGAGTGGAATAAAAATTAAAATATTGCATCTGTGAGGAGGTAATAGAAATTAAATGCATAAAATTCACTGGACTCATGGACTATAATGTGGTATAACTGTGTTTTTTTCTTTATCAGTTGTATTTTTGGTTTGTCCTTAGAGCTTAGTGTACTTAACAGTGAATATAAGGGCCTCATAAAAAGTTCTGCTAAATTTCTTCGGTCATGTCTCAAGGTTTCTTTTCTTATTTGTGGATATGAAATAGCACTAAAAGAGAAGTATTACTGTAGAGCTTTATGAAACTTTGCTAGATTAACTTGTAGTTCCCCTAACTTTGGTGACGTTTATTTTCTACCACAGAATTGAAACAATTCTGCATTACCCTGGAATTCCATGGCTGTAACCCTAAAAATCTTTTTAATATTAAAGCAGGGAATATTAATGGTATTGTTTGTTTAAAATTACAAAAAGTACCACAATGAGTCCAAACCACTAATTCAACTAGATGGCTTGCTGAGTTCTGTACAAGTGGGCTTGAACTAGGTGCTAAAATGAATGCACATCCTGGGTTTGGATGGGATAGAATTAATTTTTTTCCTGGTAGCTGAAGCAGTGCTGTGTTTTGGATGTAGTGTGAGAATAATGGTGGTAACACTCTGATGATTTAGTTGCTGCTGAGCAGTGCTTACCTTAAATCCAGGACTTCTCAGTTTACTGTACTCCACCAGTGAGGAGGTGCACAAGAAGCTGGAAGGAAGCATGGCCAGGAGAGCTGACCCAAACTGCCCAAAGGAATATTTCACATCACAGAGCATCATGCCCACTATATAAAAAGGGAGGGAGTTTATATCCTGATCAGCCTGAAGGCAACAACTGCTGCTTGGGGACTGGGCAGGGGGTGGTGAGCAACTGTATTGTGTGTCACTTGTCTGTCTTGGTGTCTATTCATCTCTCTCTTGATCCTTTTCATTTTTTTTTTAATTTTCATTTGTTTACTTTATTTCAGTTACTGAAGTGTTCTTACCTAAACCCATGCGTTTCACTTTTTCTGATTCTCCTTCTCCCCATCCCATGTGTGTGTGTGCCTGTGTTTATGTACTTAGTCACTGGCTGGGGTTAAACCACGACATCACAGAAAATTTTCACTGTTGGAAAGAGCTGGGTTTTGTTCCCTCCTGTACTGACCTGTAATTATACCATGAAAGCCTCCTGGAGTTTCTTTCAAACCACGTAAAACACTAAAAAGAGCTTTAGTACTGCTGGATGGCACTTTGATAGTTCTGCTTGCAAACCACAGGAGGCATGTCACTTCTTCCAGGTAGTCTTTACTTAGCACAAGCTTTTCCTGTAGCAGAAATCCTTGATTAGAGTTACCTGCAAGTTATAAGAAAATGCATTTTGCAGACCATAGCTCTAAGATGAAGGCTAGCTATCACCCCTAGGATCAATCATATCATTTAAGAACTTACATATTTATAAATATATGCAAAAATGTGATGCTTGTCCTGGTTGTGGCAGTTATAATTAATATTTTCCTCAGCAGCTGATACAATGCTGTGTTTTGGTTTGAGGATGAGACTAATGTTGATAAAACACAGCTTCTCCTGCTGCCCTGCCAGCAAGGAGGCTGATGTGCACAAGGATTTTGGGAGCAGACCCCAGCTGACTCAAGGGATATCCCACACCATATGGAATCATGCTGAACAATAAAACCGGGGGGAGTTGGCCAGGGAAGGGCACTGATCGTTCCTTGGGGACTGGCTGCACACTGATCAGTGGGCAGTGAGCAACTGTACTGTGTGTCACTTGTCTTGTATATCCTTTTGTTACTATTTTCCCCTCCTACTCTGTCCTGTTAAACTGTCTTTACCTTTTTTCTGATTTTCTCCTTCATCCCACTGGGGGGGAGTGAGTGAACAGCTCCGTGGTGTTTAGCTTCATGCTAGATTAAAGCACAACAATGCTGTTGATAGCGGCTCATTTAACTCAATACTGCATGGTTTTGTGTAGTCAGTAATACTGTACAGCACAATCAGAACAAGCGTGTCCACAATCAAATTTCCTTCTTCAGACTGCAGTTCTGATCCATCCATAATGCTTTTTCCAAAAAATTCCCACCTACAATATGAAAGTGTTTCTAAACCTCCAGGCACATCTCACACTAAAACGTTCACGTATTACAATGAGCTGGAAACGCACACCAGCCCAACGCTACCTCGGGCTGCACACACCGCGATCAAGTCACCGGTGACTCAACACAGTGGCTGAGCCTGCTCTTGGCCTCCAGCAAGACAAAGCAGGAAAACTCTTGTCTTACAAGGATCTAAGCGAACTGTTGGACTGAGGAACACGGCTGACAGAGCCCTAGATTTTGGTTCTGCAGCTGCAGAACTTCAGACGGGAATCTGGCTGCCAGTGGTTTCAGGAGCAGCTCTAGCGTGAGCTGTGAGAGGTGGTGATATAAAATTTCGATAGCCAAACCAAATTTTATTTCTCTATCTTTTATTTTAATGAAAGCAAGCAAGCAGCGTTGGGTGGCCAGGGAGTCACCGCTCCACTAACGGCACACACCACTACAAGTTCACCAGAGTATATATACTGTTTTTAAGCCTACAAAGCATTTTCCAGTGTGCTTGTGTTAGTCCAAATCAGCAAATATCAAAAAGCTGGGATCAGCAATTTCATAATCTTTTCAGGTGGTCGTTGACTTCCTCTCCTTCTTGTGGTCTTCTGGAGGGAGGCCTCACACTGGTGTCTGCTACATGATTTTGTCAAGTGCATCCAGCTTTTTATTACACATAAGCATTTAGTCACTTTGTTTCAATATCCCTTAGCTTAACCACAACCTCCTCTATTTTATTCTAATCATTAGCTGTTTTTTTGCTACCTCATCTTTTTACTCTACTATACTTCTTCTATTTTTTTGTTTGATGCTTTATTTGGCTATTTGGTCAGAAAGTTTCAAAACCGTTTTTTGTAGTTTTCCCAGGAAACGCATCCACTTTTGACACAGCAGATACAAGCATTTGCTGACTCCACTGACAATTGACACGAATCACAAAAACATTTTTCACAGTGGGACCTGCAGTTGCCAAAAAATGAATCTGTTTGGTAGGAGCCTAAATGTTACCCAGTATAAGACACAAACTTTGTGATAGCTTCATGTTCTAACTAAAGTTTGCACAAAGACAATTGAAACAAAGTTCTGTCTTGATCCAGCTGCCTACTGGCAGTCTGAGGACTACAAGTCCAAACAAGACAAAAACGAGCAAAGGTAATTAAAAATACCCCATGGCTCCTTTAATCAAAGGGAGACACCTTGTCTAAAATCTTTACCCATGCAAGAAGGCTGAGTGAAATCAGACTGGGTAAAAAAACCTATAATTCCACTCTAAAGCTGCTTCTTTTTTGTGCTTGTAGCAGCACTCTCTTAAGTGCACATTCATATCTGAGTTTATCTCCCTAGAAGTGGGCTGGATAAAAAATTCAGATCCCTCTAGGGCACAATCTGTAAAGGTCTTATACAGAAGAATGGGGTTTTGTCATTGGCTTTGGTTTAGAAACTTGTTTGTTATGCATTTGATCAGTTTTGATCAGTTTCGATCAATTGACCGGGAAGTGCTGCAAAATTCCCGGTTGGGGAATACTCGTTAAGGTACCTGGGCACTGTCGTCAATACCTTGTCAAGTTCCTCACAGTTTCGAAATCATCGAAGAGAACTGAAGCGAGAACAGAGCGAAGCTGCAGAATGATCCACACATCCAAACCTCTCAAGGGCTGTGTGTGGGTGCCCGAATGGAAACGCACTTTGAGGAACAGGAGCCGTACAGGAAAGAAAACACTATGGGCCTGAAATGGGAATTTGAGTAGAGTTTTGACAAATTTAAACTAAGTGAGTACGGGAGGCTCTCGCCATATTTCAGGACGATGATTTTGTACAAGCCCGTGCAGTTACTCGACCACGGTCTCTGAAGTCCCACCCCAGGGGCACAGGAAACGCAGGGCGCACTTCAACGCCTTACCCTTGGACTTCCCTGGATCCGCTCCTCGCGCCGTTCCTGGCGGAGGCGCCGCCGCGGGAGGAAAAGGGGAGGGGGCGGGGAAAGCACGGAAGAGGAAGAGGATTCTGGGCTGCGTGCGGTTTGTGCCGGTGTGCAGCTTGTGCCGGTGTGCAGCTTGTGCCTTGGCCCACGGCGATGTCGGGCTCGGAGCGGCGGCCGCGGGCGGGTGCGTGTGCGGAGGGGACGCGGCGGGGAGGCGGTGGGGCCGGGCCGGGCCGGGCCGCTGGTCGGTTCCTGCCGGAGCCAGCGCCGAGCGGGAGCGGGACGGGGAATGTCTGTGAGGGGCCGGGGCAGCGGGGCTGCCCACCCGAACCGCCCGAGCTTCCCCCAGAGGGGGAGCGCTGCCCGGAGGGCGCTGCCGGCGCTGACCGGGAGCGGGAGCTTTGCTTCTGTCCTTCTTCACTCTCCTGTGAAAATTTAAAAAGTTTAATAAAGGACAGCAGGAGACAAGCGCCACAGAGCGAAGGTTACTGCGGGGAACATCCGCGTGCATCTTGGGCCTCAGGCAAGACCAC
>VZRH01004421.1:322935-357366 GCA_013397555.1 Urocynchramus pylzowi
CAACGCCTTACCCTTGGACTTCCCTGGATCCGCTCCTCGCGCCGTTCCTGGCGGAGGCGCCGCCGCGGGAGGAAAAGGGGAGGGGGCGGAGAAAGCACGGAAGAGGAAGAGGATTCTGGGCTGCGTGCGGTTTGTGCCGGTGTGCAGCTTGTGCCTTGGCCCACGGCGATGTCGGGCTCGGAGCGGCGGCCGCAGGCGGGTGCGTGTGCGGAGGGGACGCGGCGGGGAGGCGGTGGGGCCGGGCCGGGCCGGGCCGCTGGTCGGTTCCTGCCGGAGCCAGCGCCGAGCGGGAGCGGGACGGGGAATGTCTGTGAGGGGCCGGGGCAGCGGGGCTGCCCACCCGAACCGCCCGAGCTTCCCCCAGAGGGGGAGCGCTGCCCGGAGGGCGCTGCCGGCGCTGACCGGGAGCGGGAGCTTTGCTTCTGTCCTTCTTCACTCTCCTGTGAAAATTTAAAAAGTTTAATAAAGGACAGCAGGAGACAAGGGCCACAGAGCGAAGGTTACTGCGGGTAACATCCGGGTGCATCTTGGCCCTCAGGCAAGACCACGCTTATCTTCGGGGACACCCCTCACATCAGCCATTACATCTATTGCATCAGCCTTTTGCACGTTCACTGCAATTGTGCCGTTCAATGCAATTCAATTATGCATAGTAAACCTTTTCCCCAAACTAGTTTACATATTCCAAGAACTGTTTAGTTTGGGTCTGCCATTTTTGAGCATGCGGATTCCTTGGCTGTGGTTTTAGTCCATTCTTAACACCTCCAGTTTTTGGGCCTTGGTCTGCACTGTCTTGAGACTGTGAGTGCTGATAGTTGGCATATCTGCAGCAGGTGTCTTCTTCATATGTTCATGGATTAACATCTATGAATATCCCATATCCCATCCAAGCAGGCATTTTAACACAAGCATACTTCTATCAGCTGTTTCACTAAGCTTAATTAACAACAGAAATAAAAACTGTATAACAAAGTTACTTTAACATTACATATCTGAAATCCATTTTAATATTTGTGAAAAGCCAATATTATAATATGTATCTATAACATTTCCTTCTGGAGGAGGAGGAAAGGAACGGGGAAGGTGCGAGGCAGAGGATGGCAGCGGCCAATGAGGAAATGGATTTGCAGTAAATCCAGGGTGTGCTGCCCAGGGGAAAACCCCTCTGGCTTCCCGGCATGGCCAAAGGACAGGGAAGTGGGGAAAGTCCCCGGCGTGTAACTGGAGGGCAGGAGAAGTCAGGGCAGCAAAACTTGAGTTGGGTTCCTGGAAATGCAGCAAGGCTTAAAGGCACTTCTTTTGTGTGCCCTTGGGTTGTTTCTAAGGGCCTTGCCCTTTGGTCTTGATGGTAGACCTGTTGAGATGGAAATGCATCCAGGGATAGATGCTGTGAGATTCCATTGTAACATAGTGCATACCTGATTTTTGATTCCTCTGAAGCAATCCATCTTCATGAAATTAAGGACAAGTAGTCCCGTTGGTCTCAATCAGATTTTAGAACAAACTTGTTCCTGTGTAAGACAAACAGAAAACTTTTCATAAATCATGATAATTTGAATAGTGTATATGTGAATGAAGCTGCGATACGTGAATGTAGAGGGACAATGAAAAAGCAAAGGCTAGTGAGTTACTAAACAGGATTAAATTAACAGGAAAATCCATGTTTTCCTCTTTTCCTGTAGCCCAGGAATTCTAGTCCTCCTGTGTCTACATTTTCTGTCTTAAAGTTTGATGACTATAACATTTTATGATCAGTTTTGGGGGGGGAGTGTATCGCAAGAACTTTTGTCCTCTATCAATACATAGCTATGTTAGTTTTGCAAAAGGCCGTAATAACATTTGAAAATTAGATGTGAAAAGCTAGTATTGTATGTGCAAAGTAGTTTGCAAAATACATGTGCATGTGACTTGTTATAATTGCAGGCCATGTCCAGCTGGATAGCAGACCTATATTGCCCACCAAAGGTACGGTGTTGTATACAGTTCTCATAATGTGGTAGATAGTCTCTACCAGTAGGAGTAGTGAATTAACAGCCCACTCAGATGCTTCAGTAAGGGGAACAAGGATTTTGGCCTAACCATCTGCAAGTCTGTAGTTCTGCACACTCCTAAGATGTGCATGTCCCTCGTTGTTCCCACACTGTTACTTTTATGTCCATTCTGTACTGGAGGTGCTTAAAGTCTGTCTAGTTCAGCAGAAGAAAAAGTTTAAATTTTTTGTCTTCTCAGTTGTCAATAGCTGTTACATTATCTACTGTGACTCTGCTGCATCCAGCCTCAAAGAAAATGCTCAGCTTTGTATTAGCAGCATTACTGAAAGAAAGGAAACACCAGTGTGTTTTTAAGTTATGTAAAATTTTAACTATTGAGTTAGAGTCTCGTTAAAAAAATAGACCGAGCTAGTTAGGTGTATAAAATCATAATCTCTGAATATGTTTATAGAGGTACAGATAGGAAATGTGCATGTCTTGGCCACCTGAAATTCAGACTGCTGGAGTCAGAACTTCCAGAACAACCTCCAAAAGCTATGGGTGCAGACAAACACTAATGAGGCTGTTTACCTGCATGCCTACTTACCTGATGTGTGAATGAGCTTTTGGTTCACATTAACAGCTAAACTTTAAGGCTGGATGCATAAGTTCAAATTGGTTTTGTTTGTTTTTAATGAATGAATTTGTGGCTAAATAACTTTTTGATTTCTCTAACAGATGGAAATGAGAACATCACAGAAGTAGATGCACTCACTATAAGGTAAAGTTCTGGTGGCAGTGACAGAGATGTGCCAAGGGACTGAGGTCAGTGTAGGGTTTTCTGTTAAGAATTCAACAGAATTATTTGATTCAACTACACCCACTTACAAAACATGTTTGTAGTTTTAGCTACACCAGCTGCAGATGTGAAGGCATGTGGAAGGGACTATGAGGAGTGTTCTCTTTTTATTGTAGGCAATGTGCAGAGACCATCACATTCTAAGGAGCCACTGGACAGACTAAATGTTAGATTGTAGCACAGGAATGTATTCCTGTGGAAGGAGGGGAAATGGACCATGGAATAGTGATTCCATGAAAGCCCTGAAAACAGTAAACTACTTGCCTGATAACTTTGCCTCATCCATACAGCTGAGTAGAGAAAGAACTGTTTAGGGAATAATCCCTCAATGGTCATTCACAGGATCCAGCAACCAAACTGCCCAAAATCCCTACTAGCCATGCACCTAGCCAAATCCTAAGGAAGAGAAATTGCCAAAATCTGAAAAAATTCTGGTATAGGTGAAATTGTTCATAATTACAAGGCTAAAATTTATAATCTTTGCATTTTATCATGTTTGGTACTCAGAATGGGAAGAATGTGATCAAGCACCCAATTTCTATTATTGGTTATCCAGCCAACATTGTAGAACCTCCCTGACTTTGAACTGTCATCCTAAATTCCTGTTCTCTATCTGAATTCTTACGTAGACCTTGCACAAAGATGTTTCATTAAGGGGATTTTCATCACAAAGTGCAGAAGCAGAGATAGTCTACGGGTAACGGTGGTAGTTTTGCTGTAAAACAAAAGCATTTGCTGATGAAACTCTGATCTTCCAACATCTGCAGGCAAATATTCTAAGCACCTTTCTCCTGTAATTGCACCAAACCTGAATATTCCATAGCATGAAAGAAAGGACTAACATGGCAAAAATGACAGCTCTGACCAGAGCCAGTCCTAGGGCAGCATGACCTGGACTGTCTTTCCATGTACCTCGAACTCTGGACCTGTTTATTGCCAGTGCTGTTGCCAGAAGTGTTTCAGTTTCTGTTTTCTGCACCGATAACTACAAAAGCAGAAAGATTGTCTGCTTTGTCTTTCTAATTACAGCCATGTCAACACTTAGGATCTTTTGGGTCCGAGTGTTGGTGTGACTGTGGTCCACAGCCGAGTCCAGAGTGTGCTGCCACACATCCTATGCTGTGTTTTGCTCAAAAACCAATAAAAGTGCAGAATGCTACTCCCAAACACACAGGAATTCTACATGTTTGCTGCCATGATAAAGTCCTCTGTTTAGAAGCTGGGTCGGTCATTTATTCTGTCCTTAAAAAGACCTCTGTCCTTCAGCTTCAGGATTTTGTGGGCTGGTTGCTAAAAACTTAGATGAACTTGTCAACTTGAACTTGTCAAATTAAATTGTCATAACTTTTATTTCATTAGGGTAAATAACAAACATTTGTTCTCCTTTTGCAAGATACACTACACTTAGCACCTCATCCCCAGTTTATAGTCTGTTGATTACAATGCAGCACTTGATGTACTTTGAAAAACTTGATGTACATCACAGACACCTACAATTCCAAATAAGTACATGTATACTATCCACTTATGTTAATATTTAGCTAAACACAAAACATGGAGAATTGGAGCCATGTCTGAAATGCACCATTATGTGCTTTAACTAATGAAACAACCTCATTTACCAAGAATGTTTTCCATCTGTGGCAGCACACAATCACTTGATCCTGCAGTGAAGTACAAAATGGACCATCAAAGAAGAGGAGTTGCATTAATCTTCAATCATGAGCACTTTTTTTGGCAATTAAAGCTGCATGACAGACGTGGGACTGAGGCAGACAAAAACAGTCTGAAACGCATGTAAGAAACTTGGTTGCTCTACTATCCCTTAAAAAAATCTGAATTTTAGAATTCATGGTGAAATTAAGGAGTTACCTAAATCTTGTGTTTAAGTAGAGACCAGAAGATTTTGCAGATGTAGCACCTATGAAACTTGGGTGAAGAAAGCTGTAATTAAAAAGCTTCAAGGCACATTTTTTTTTGGTCACAGGAACTGCTGGCACAAGTCCTATGAGTTCAGTGAGTCCAGAGCTTTCTTTGGACAAACTCTTTGAAGTAACTTCAGGTGTTAGACCTGTACTTGATACCAGTTTGAATTCAAAATCAACTTTAGTAGTTTTGTTCATAAATAATGCATAAGAATATTAATTTCCCCACAGGGAAGGAAAATGAGTTGGTAGCAATAATATATAATTTGAGCGGGATTTTTACTAATACTGATGTGTTCTCACAATAGTTTGACAGACCTTGGGTTTGAAGTCAGACTTTTTGATGACCTGAAAAAAGAAGATGTGCAGCAGAGAATTTATGAAGGTAAGAGACTGTGTATTGGTTATGTCTATTACAGCTGAATTCCCAGATACCTTTTCTTCCAATCTCTCCGTTCATCTTACTTAAAATAAATTTTTGTGCTCAAGGAATTTAAAATTAGAAGAACGTAAAGGTTAGACTGAAAATTATTTTATTGCAATGTAAGTGAAGCTTCAGTGGAGAGAACTAATGAAGTCACTAAAAGCTGAAACACGGAGAAGATAAGTACATTCTTCTTGTTATTGTTAGTGCCCCTTCAAGCAGGCTGAATCAATGCACCTTGAAATCCCTACAGAATGGCTTTTCCTGAAAATAGCATCCATTTGAAAAAGGACTGACTGGGGATTCAGTGATGTGATATAAATGTGCAAATTTTTTTAGACCTGACTATGACTGTTTTGTCATTTAAACACCACTTGACTATTTCAGCCTCTACAGAGGACCACAGCAATGCTGACTGCTTTGTGTGTGTGTTCCTGAGCCATGGTGAGGATGATCACATTTATGCATATGATGACAAAATCAAAATTCAGACAATGACAGACATGTTCAGGGGAGACAAGTGCCAGAGTTTGGTAGGAAAACCAAAGATATTTATAATTCAGGTAAGATGTCTGTTTCTGAATTCAGTGAAGTTAACACTGACTTGTGTCTTCCTGCAATACAGATAGATGTCAGTTTTCCTGATGCAGTCCTTCCCCAAGGCATTTAAGACAAGGATTCTTCTCTTTTTACTAGAAACCCTAATGTATACTACTGTTAATATTATTATTATTATTACAGCTGTATTTAATAAGTAATTTTACAAAAAGAAACACAAATTAAACCCATGTCAGATCTACTGTCAGTGTGTATTGAATAGCAGTGCCAGTGTTTTTTGCAGCCTCAGCTCAGTTCCTATTGGTCACACTCCACAGCCCAAGGCTAAGCTGATAAGCTATCTACCCTTTGTATCTTCATTGCTTCCTTCCAGGCAAGTCCCTTTACCTGATCCTCAGTGAAGGTGGGTTTTGTGTTTGGGTTTTTTGTCTGTTTTCTTTTTTTTTTGTGGGACTTTTTGGTTGGTTGGTTTTTGTGGTGGTAGTGATTTTCAGTTGTTGTTGTTGTTGTTGGTTGGTTGGTTTTTTTTTTGTCTATGACCTACATTCGGCATCTCTGTAGAATCCAAAGAATCAAATTAAGGCTTTATTGTCTCAGAAATACTGTTTGTGCTTAGTGGTCAGATAAAGACCCTATGTGACCTCCTGTTTCTTCCCTTGGTTCACAGGAGAATGAAAGCTGGGAGGTATCTCAGGAGGTCTCTGGTCCAGCCTCCTGTTTAAAGCAGAGTTATGGGGTCAGACCAGGTCATGCAGGGCTTTGTCCAGATTACAATTAGCAAACTCATATATGAATGTGAACTTCAGCTGATTGTAATTGTAGTAGTTTACAGAATAATTCCAAGTATTACCTTTTTTTTTCCCAAATGCAAACTTCCTCAGGGCACGGGGTTGCTGCACGAAGCAGTATATTATTAATTCACCTTTCATTAGGACTCATTCAGATTTCCTTTTTTTTTTTTTTTAACCTGCCAAAGATGGAAAAAATACTTTCATATTTCAATTTTAAGGTCTAAGTGATACTTGGAAACATTTATAATATATACTCATCAAAAAGCTAATTAACTTAGTTCCTCAGCTGAGTTCTTTTCAAGCACAGCTGGTATAGCAATTCCCTCTGGAAATCAGAAACATCAAGATGAAACTTTATCACTGTAAAGAAGATTCTTTGTGTTTTCTTTTTTTAGTGGTAGTTCTGAAGCTCCTTTGTATCTTTGGAGTGTGTTCTCACCTTGTTACCCTCCATGTGTAGCCTTTCTGCACCACTGACAATAATGGGATCACTACTGACTTCTCACAAAAAACCTTCCCTCAACAAGAACACATGAGACTGCACTAAGAGCAGAAGTGTAACAGCATGCAATGATGGCTGTGCTTCAGAGCAGTAATCCAACATTGCCTTGCCAGCAAGGGAGGCAATTCTTCCTCTCTACTCAGCAGTGGTGAGGCTGCCTCTGAAGTACTGTGTCCAGTCCTGAGTTCCCCAGTTCAAGAAAAATGCAGAATTACTGGAGTGAGTCCTGCAAAGGGCCACAGAGATGATTAAGGGATTCTGGAGCATGTTTGATATGAGGAGAGGCTGAGAGAGCTGGACTGTTCAGCTCGGAGGAGATGGCTCAGGGGAATCTTACCAATGTTCTGAATGCCTGGTGGGAGGGAATAAGAGGGAGGCAGGCTCTTTTCGGTGGTACCCATGTGACAAGTTAAGAGGCTACTGGAACAAACTAAAACACAGAATTTCACCTCAACACAAGAAAACACTTTTTTTACTGTGAGGTTGGTCAAACACTGGAAGAGGTCACCCATACAGACTGTGGAGTCTCCACCTATGGGCATCCTCAAAATCTGACTGGACATAGTCCTGGACAGCACGCTGTAGCTAACACTGCTTGAGTCATGGGCTTGGACTAGATGATCTCAAGAGATCCCTTCCAGTCTTAGTGATTCTGAGATCATCTTCAAGCTTTCAATTGTCCCCACCATTGTAAGTGAGAGAGAAAGAAATGGGTCTTTCTGAAGGCAGAGCCATGGTAATGTGGCACACCTCGCTGAACAGAAGTGCCTCTGGTTAGTGTCAGAATTATCCTGTTAACAGTGAGCCCGGCAGGGGTGCAAACATAACAACACTTCTCACCAACAGGCCTGTCGAGGTGATAAACATGATGATGCAGTCATTGCTCACGATTCAACAGACAACAGCAGTGAATCCCTTGTCAATGAGACTGAAGTGGATGCAGCTAGTGTCTATACTCTGCCTGCTGGTGCAGACTTTATCATGTGCTACTCTGTGGCACAAGGTGAGTTCTGATATTTTACATCCATTGTCTGATACTTCACTGTAACAACCCTGAACATGTCTTCATTCTGCATTCCAAAAAATGAGAACAGTTCAATGGAAATCTGATTTACATGTCTGATAAGTAGCAACTTGTCTGAGAAAGAATGTTACGTGCTGAAGAAGAAGTGAAAGTAAATTATCAAGGTGCATTAAATTTGCCAAACAAAAGCATTGTCATCAGTCTTGAGGCTGAGCTGCCTCCTGACAGCCAACATCCATCTCTTTTCCAGGATTCTGGTGGCTTATAAATTTCCCTACACTACATGGCTGTTCTCTCCAGTCCCCCCATGTATGTTGTCCTCAGTCTCATCTGCTCTCTTATGAAGTAGAGATGCAGTTCTGTAAGTTGCCAATCCCTGAACCATGTTCCTCTTAGCTGAGCACTACAAGTGGTACCAAAGCCATTTCCCATCTACAATTTGCAGTGTAATTGGCAAAGTAAGATTTACACCCATTAGGAATTCCTTATAGATGGTAGCTAGCAAACAGTGACTCTCATAAATATTTTTCCAGGAGGCTATCACTACTCACATTTGGATCTAATTTAGTGTTCTTTTTCTACTCTAGGCTACTATTCTCATCGTGACACTGTATATGGCTCCTGGTACATCCAAGATTTGTGTGAGACCCTTAGGAAGCATGGATCTTCCTTGGAGTTCACAGAACTTCTTACTGTTGTTAACAGGAAAGTATCGTATCGCACAGTGGGTATATGCAAAGACATTAATGCTATAGGGAAAAAACAGATTCCTTGTTTTGCCTCAATGTTAACTAAAAAATTGTATTTTCATCCAAAATCTAAGCAGAATATTTAGCAGTGATGACCATTACTATTACTTGCTGCAGAGCAAAGAATACCATCTTAGTTGAGGAGATGTAATATTCTACAAGATTGTTTGCAAAATCACTGGGATCAAACATTACAATTCATACACCTAATAGTTTCTAAAATCTTGAAGCAGTTTTAAAACTAGAATGACACCAGGGAATTCATCTCAGAGAATATGGGAAAAGTTGACTGGTGTCAAACTATTAGCAGGTGCTCAGATTTTATTGAAATTGATGCTTGAAATTGAAATCAATTGAAATTGATTTCTTTTTTTTTAAAAGCTTCTTGCTGGATTGCCATCTAACTGTGGCACATTTTACTATTTCCAAAACTTTTCTAATATTCCATTAGATTAACTTGTCTTGCTCCTAGTGCACAGTTTACAGGGAATATGGTTTGTAGGGCATCTTTTTAAATTTGTAGACAGCAGAATACACAACTTTTGTAGCTTTATTGGGCTTTTTAGACATTTTTAAATTTTCTTGCAACACTAAAAAGGAACTTAATTCCTTGAGTGCAACTGTAGCATTAATATAGGATTAATCAAACAGGGTTGATTAATAAAGGGTTTCCTTTTACTTGAATATAATTTATGCTTGGGGCACAATTACAGTTTGCTGGTGCTTTGCATCCTCAGGAGAAAAACAGCAGTAATGAGACAAGACCATGTACAGTTTGCTCAGGGTGAACTTGCCTTGTCTGTACCTCTAAAGCTAAAGCTGCTGGACAGCTCTAGGCAGCTCTTGCAAATATAACATGTGCAAACCTTCAGACTTCAGGCCTTTGAGTTGCATCAGGCCTCCTCTTGGCCCTGGAGAAGATCAGCCATACCTCTGTCATTGTGTACATCAAAGTGATGGTGCACGGTCACCACAGGATTGTTACTGCTACAGTAATCGTGGTGCTGACTTGATCCAAATATTTTTTTTTTTTTCTTTTAACATTATTAATTGTTCCTCTGAGGGACAACAGAGAACTCAAACAGAGCAAAGTGTCTTAATCTACTTTCCTGGGGAAAAAATAATGAGTTTACTGGTTCTGCTTTAGTTAAGTCTTTCCATATACAATGTTCTGATAATAATAATTCATAAATGCTGTATCTTACTACACCTACTTTTAAACGTTGTATAAATCATGCATGTTTGAATGTTTTGATAAATTCTTTCACTAAAATGCAACAGTGAAACATAAATGATTTTATAGCAAGTTTGAGATACCTTACTTTTCCAGCACTAATCCACTTTCCTGGGGAAAAAATAATCAGTTTACAGGTTCTGCTTTAGTTAAGTCTTTCCATATAGAATGTTCTGAGTATAAATGCTGTATCTTACTACACCTACTTTAAAACATTGTATAAATCATGCATGTTTGAATGTTTCAATAAATTCTTTCAATAAAATGCAACAGTGAAACAAAAATGATTTTAAAGCAAGTTTGATATACCTTACTTTTCCAGCAATATTTACTAAGAAAGCTTAATTGTCATGCTAATCTAAACTTCACCTATGGTGTCACAAAGAGTCAATGCACAGACCAGGGAAAAGGAAACAGTAATTTCAGGAAAAGAATCTTTACTACTCCATCCATGCAGAAGTTAATTATCCTATGAGCTACTGTTATGTTATAGTAAATGGCAGTAAAAAGGCTGTCTTTGTTTGTTCTGTCATTTTACCAGCAGTACAAATGCCTCCATTTTGCTAATGAGATATGACAAATATTTAGAAGAACTTTGCTTCAGCAAGTTTCTTCATAGGGTTCTAAAATAAAAACCAAACGAGCAAAACAAACCCAAACCATCAAGGGACCAAATAATTTTTAAAGCTATTTATTGCAACTTTTAAAACTTCAGTGGTCAAAAATACCCAGGTGCTATGGAGTAACTAAATGTTCACATCAGCTTTGAAAGGGCATCTCCAATATGCACAAAACCAAAGTCAGTCCTTGTTGTTGATTTCCTGGATGGGAAGCCTCAGGTGCAGAGGTTGGCGCAGACGCCTCAGGGATTCTTCTGCCTGCCAATGAAAGAGAGAGGGAGAGTTCATCCTTCTGCAGCCTCTCTTTTCTCCTCTGTCACACATGCACTGTCTTTCTTTTCTCAGAAGGCACTGGTTTTAGGCAAGGAACCAAACCAATCAAACAGAGGATGCTGAACACTGACAGACCTGCTCAACTCATGCAGTCTCCAGAGAGAAGCATGAACCCTGCCCATCAACCCACTCACCCACACCTCCAAGTATTATTGTCCTGAAATGACAATTTAAAAATCCATACCCCCAGGCCACTGAAAAAGCATCAAACTCAAACATTATGTCAATTATGGCACGTGAAATTACACCCTGAACTACAGGTTTTGAGCTAAAATTAGAGGTAATTTCCATTTTCTTTTATGAGACATTGAACACAGGGCTGTCAAGATGGGATGGAGGAGTAATAATCGAGGAGTGAGAGATCTGCTACAACTATTTCATGAAGGCCACCAAATTTCTCCTAGGTGTACATACCACCTTTTCCATTCCACCCATATTCTGTAAATCTAAGTCTTTTACCTCGGGAATAAGGCTATGATGTCAAATGCTGAACAGTCTGCAAGGCAATCTCCTTCCAAGGAAGGGAGGAGATTGGTTTACCACAGCAGTGCAGCACACATACTGTGCCCAAAATAAATGCAGCTATTGTATTAAATGGCCAAAAATGCAACATTAATTAGAGTATTCAAAAAAATAGATGTCATGCTGATAAACTACTTGTTTTAAATTAAATTCATGAAGGTCTCCCTTTCTGATGACCTACAGAAGTAGTTTATACATCAAAGGCAAACATTGTATGATTATCTGAACAGCTGAAACCGGCCGATAAGCAATACAGAGTTTTCATAGCAAGCCTTGAGGTCAGTTTTCTGTTAGCTGAGAGTTTACTGAAAAAGTCTTAAGCCAGAAGCTATGTCATGATTGCAGAACTGCACTTAATACCTCTGCTAGGTCGTCTTTGAGCTTGTTGTATTGTTCCACATTGAAACGCTGCTTTCTGGATTTGCGGTAGAAGTAGTGGAGGAACTGCCTGTCCTTAGCGTGAGGATAAATGTAGTCCTGGGGAAGGAAGGAGGACATGGATGTGTGGTTAGCAAGCAAACTGACTAGAGGTCAGCACATTAGAAACTCAGCCTGTTTCAGGAAGACTTACCTTGTCCAGCACCTCTGTATGCTTTGTAAAGAGGCTACATATGAAATTCAGCTCTTACGGGGGCCATAAGGGCTTTTTAAACACATCGTAGGAGTCATTTCTATCATGTCTGAAGGGATTTTCAGTTACAATAAAGACATAGTGTGATATTCGTGACTGGAGCCACCTCAGCCAATGAAGTCTACTTCCAAGGAGTCCGAGAAAATTCAGGAACTACTTCCTGAGGACTTATTCCAAAGTTTTAAGCAATGGCACCAGCAGCTGTTCAAAAAAGCCAAGTAGTAATCTCTTTATCTACTCACAAAAAGTAGGAATGGCTTAGCCCTTCTTAAAAACCAGTCAGAAGGAGTAAAACTCACATTCTGAGCCAGCTCTTCATAAAAAGAGATACTTTTTCTTTTCACTGAAGGAACCTAACTTCTCACACGGTCTCTAGATCCATTGGTATAATGGAAGAAAGCACTGGTTACTCTTCCACACACTTCCACCACAAAAAGAGTTTTGCATCACAGAAAGATCAAGATGTCCACTTTGAGAGTAAAGTACAGAGCTAAAACAGGAAAAAGAAACATTTCTCAACGTGTTAAGAGGATTTCAGAACAAGTCTGTATTGTGAAGCTAAGATCTGAGAAAACCTTTTGCTTCTACACAATGCCTGCTTCCTGCCCCATTTCAGCTGTCCTAGATTTACCTCCATTCACTCTAAATCATGGAAAAGCAGTCAGATTATTAAGAGCAGAGCAGTAGTATTTTTTCAGGCACTAAATATACTTCAGTATATTTCAGTAATGCAACTGCCAGAGTTCCAAACAGTTTGGTACCCTGCACTGTATATACACAAACTCCAGCAAATAAAAACTACTGTTGGGTGATTTGCTGATGTAAGGCAGCATTCACAAACTGGCACAGCACTACCAGTTGCTCTCCTGTTAGTGCAGTGAGCAAGGTACCATTTACTATGCAAAGTGATCTACAAACATCTTAAAGGAGAGACTTCTCACTTTTCATTCCCTAGGTTATGAAATCTTACCAACAGCAGTTATGTTCAGTATGTACAGTAGCTAGAGTGCAGTTCATGTGCAGCAGTACCTGCTTGATTCTGCATGATGTACTGTTTGTATCCAGCTGCATTAGGGATCAAGTAAGCCCCTGTCTGATGGCAAGGCCACTTACTGAATTCTGTTTTCATCAGAGCTCAAGCATTGTGATTCACAGTCTCAGTTCTCCTCCTTCTCCACATCCCAGACATTGAGAAGACAAGGACTCGCTCACCTGCTTGGTAAGAACGAAGTAGGCGTAGAAAGCCATGGCGCTGCCGTAGGTGATGAAGTACGTGACTGGCTCCATGATGTCCCACGAGTAGACCCACCACGTGAGCCACGCCAGCGCTCCCCCCTGAGTTGACATCAGGGCTAGGCCAACCCATAAAAGCCTGGAGGTTTTTGCATCTGCACTGTCCATGATTCTGGCTTTCATCTGAAGAAAAGAAATGCAGAAACCTGTTCAAGTAAACAGGAGGGCTCCTCTGATGAACAGCTCCTCAACTATGTTTCCTCCCCCTGGGCTAGATCCTTTCTCAGGATCTCTTACCAACACCTCTTACTGACTTACCCCGCTGAGAAAATAAAAGCACTGAAGTCCAAGGGCAACCGGATCTTCTTGCCAGTGTGCACCAAGAATTCCTGCTTTTAATATCCCCTTTGCACTGCTAGGGATCTATGTCTGTTTGATTTCCATTTACCATTCTGGGTAACACTGAGGCTGGCCCTCATAAAGCAGGTGTTTATCACCTTGTTCACTATCCTGAGCCACAGATGATGTCAACCCCACTATTGTAGTTTTTTGCTTTCAGAACTCATAAAGCAACAGGTGACTATCAATGACATTTCAACAAATGGCCTTTCAATCTCAATACTAGCCAAGTTCACGACAGCTTTCTCCAGGTGTTGTGGTTCCTACCCCATTAAAGTCCACAACAGGAAAAAAAAGAACTGAATTAAAAATCATTTGCATTCTACCTGAGTTGACCTCGTTTACATAACAAACAGAACAGACACACCCTAGCCATTCATGCTGATTTTCTTCTGTCACAGGACTTACTTCTGATGAAAGGAAAAGCTTTTGAGTTAAAAAAAAAAAAGTACCCCCACTTTCCAACCTGTTCAAGAGGCAGCAGCTCTCCTTTCAGATGGTCCACTCTCTGTAGCAATTCCCTCTCTTTCCTGATCTGGTGATCTTCTAAATGTAGAGCCACGAACAGTCTGTGAACCAAGGATTTGATATCTTCCATTTCAGTAGCATGCTCACTACTCAGCTTATCTGAAAAGAAAATATTTGTCATATGAACCATTTCAAGAATACACCCTTCTTCATTCTCTCCCCACCTCCAACCCCAAAAGCAGCACCATCCAAATGTAAAAAGACAAAGCCAAAGAGAAACACCTTTCCCCCAGGTCCCAGTTTTCTGAGACTTCCCATACCTTTCCCTAAATGAAGTGAGATGATCAGTTATTAAGGGTTGCTCTTACCTTTCACAGGAGGTGACACACTGTATGCTGTGTTGTTGATGACGAGCTTAAAGTCATTCATCAATAAGACCTCCATTAAGGTTGCATCAGAGACCTTGCTACCATCTGCAGAAGAAAGATTTCAGTTCTAGATCACTTATCATGAGGAGTTTTAAACATTAGCAGATAACCCTGTAGAAAAGTGCTGCGGTTCTTCACTAATAATGTTTGGAAGCAACTCTACTTTTAGAGCTGGTAGCTAATACTAAACAGTCAGGAGGAACACAGGGTGTGATTCTTGAGGCTGTCCTGTGCAGGGAATGGAGTTGAACTTTGATGCTCTGGAGAACCCTTTTCTACTTTTTTTTTTTTTTTTTAATGCAGAAATTTACATGAATGGCACCCCACAAATTTTACAGCTCCTACCAAAAAGGAGCTCTGGATTAATTAGCATGAACATGTAACTGTGGCTGCCAGGAGCACACTGGGGTTCAGATGGCCCAAGAGCCCCCAGAGCCACACACCACTGCTGTTGGACACATCTCTGTGGCATGAGGGTTTGAAAAGCCATGGAGCAGCTGCCCCGAGGTAGCTGTTTGAGATGCTTCTCCTTTTCTATACACAAAAAGGGCGCCTTCCCCTGCCCTTGCCAAGGGCTAGGCAGCTTTACTCCCAAGATGAATAACCAAACAGGCTACAAAATACCAAGATTTTTGTATGTAGATATTTGTCACAGTGCTACTGCCTCAGCTCCTCCACCTGTCCTCACACATCCACTACAGAAAGCCTCCACAGTCAACCCCACATCTGCAATTGTTTGTTCACCAGAACCCTGTCCTCAGGCCCCATCTGATGAGGCTTAGACTACTGAACTTGGCAGGCAAACGCCCCAGCTGACTCACCTGCCCCCTCTGTGTGGGTAGCAAAGCAAACCCAGAAACCAGTCACTTTCAATCCAACATTGTAATGTGCCTATCCACTCATTTCTTTTTTCTTTTGCAGTGTAATAAAACATCAAGGCTCATTTGCATGCTCATTATTAAGGTGACATGTATAATTCTTTCTATAACATTTAAGGGAAAAATGCTTTTCAAAAGAAGTGCCAAACAGGCTCTTTGTTCTGGATGTTCTGAATACACCACTGATTTATTACCCTGTGCAACCTTATATTAACTGAAAAGAAGAGCAGTTTTAAGGAAAGGGAGGAGTTTTATTTTAGAAAATTCCTTGCAGGCTTTAAGCAAAGGCTACTTTCAATCCTAGTACCTAAACACAAGTGTTCCAATGTGGACAAAGGGTCATTTTTTGTCTTCAAAAGGTTTGCAGGATGAAAACCAAATCCACAGATAATGAAAGTGAGTCATCATACACAGCACTGATGACTTCAGCTAAGGTTAGGTTTCATCTAATGGTTAAATTACACAGAAGTGTGTCTACACTAAATCAAGGCTTGATAATTTTTCTTTAATAATTAATGCTTAAGTTCAACTCTCAGTACTTGACCAATAGTTTGTCTTTACAGTATCAGTTTCCTAATGAATTAAAGATCTCAGCTGTTCTATAACATTACAATTGCAGAGCAGAGAACTATTCTGAGTCACTGTTTTAATCAAAGTATTCCCAAATCAGAGGGGATGGGGGTGTGTTTAAACAGATCAGACGAGGTGAAAAGAACTCAAATTCATCTCTACTTTGGAATCTGCTGCCTGTCCAGGCCAAAAATGCCAGACTTGTAGGCTTCTTACAGGAATTACCTCATGCTTCTCAAGTGACCCATGTTTGCACTGAATAAGGAATGTCAGCTTTTGCTGACACAGCAGAGAGGAAAGTGATCCGGCAGTGAATCCCAGACACTGCTGTCCTGGATGTGTGCACAACAGCAGTGCCCAAAGGTTAACTGCTGCCAGCACAAGTTCTGTCCCACCCCACTAAGACAGCCTTTGCAGGGAAAAACTTCTGTGTTATGGGGAAGGCCTTAACACAACGACCACAGCTGCTCACAACAACCATTTTTTCCAGTGGCTTCTGAAGATAGAGTCTTTTAGGAAATTATATTCAAGAGAATTTTCTACTTTTGCTCCCTAGCAGACACTGTCAAAACAAAGCAAAACAAGACCAACAAACCCAGCATCAAAGCTCCTATGTACACGAAGGTCCTGAAGCTCATGTACACACTGGAATCCACACAGATCACATCTTCATTGCTCCAGAGGATATCAATAAATTGCTCTGTGAGGTATTTTCCTGATTTACTAAATGTGCCCATAAAGGAAAGTAAAGCAGCTTCTCTTAGGTCTGCGGCTTTCTGACCTTCTAGGAACACCAATCTATTTTCAGTTTCATTAAAAGCCCCTGCAGCCCTTTCTAAGTATCAACCAGAAAGAAAATGTTATAATCAACCCAGTTGTGAAACTGGACCAGTTTTCATTGACACCATCCTTTCTTCTGCTTATGTGTTACCTGCTGTTAAATAAATCTTTCCACAGATATGTAGGTATTTTCTTTTTCTTTCTTTGTAGGGGTGTGCATGGGAAAGGGGAGAAATAGATGCTTTTAATTAGCCACATTCAAGTACCTATTCTACCAGATTCAGACAAAAATCCTACATCCCAATTCTAGTTTTAAGATTGAATCCTTCTCTAGTACCAGGACAGGGGTTGCAAGAGCACTGCCAAAATACAGACCAAGTTTTCTTGGAGGTAAAATGGAGAATAAGGTTAACTCAATGTTAGTTTTATCAACAAAAACCAAAGAGACAAAATAGAAGGGTGAGCAAAGCTTGAGAAAATAATGTGAAGACTTGGGACAATTGGATAAACAGGATATTACAAGGAGGAAAGGCCACACCAATGCTAAAATACCAGTTATCCTTTGATCCTAGCAATCAGTTTCCTTTCAACCCAAGGGCCCTGAAATACTGTACTCCAACTGATAAATGAAACCTCCTCAGTGTCTTAAAAAACTGTCCTTTACTATTGCACACATTATCTGGTTGCTTAGCTCTTGAGCTTTTCATACACAAGTTTGTAGCCAGGCAAATGGATTCTTTTAGCTCTTGGTAACACTGAACAACTGGCAGGCATCACATTCAATAGCCCAATAATGATCATGGAGGACAAGGGAAGAAAGAGACATCAAGGAAACCAGGAGATACTTATTTAAAGACAGCATTACAAAGAGAAACTAATTGAAAAAGGTAACAGAGGACACTGCTGGGATAAAAGAAGAGTTCCAGTAACAGATCCCATTCTGTATTTTTAATCAGCCTTTTCAAGAGGACTCAGTTATTAGTTAACAATAAACCCTAGAAGCATTCAAGAGCTACTCCAACAGCAACCTGACAGAGGACTGAACTTATGCTCCAGAAGAGAAATACAGTCCATTTGAAAGGGAATGCATTTATTTCAGAGAATAACAGAAATACAAGATACCTGTTGCAAAGACTTCAGCTCTCTCAATTCCTTTATCTTCTCTTTGCACATCCTGCAGGAATGCTCCTACAGTGGTCACTACTGGCTTGACAGTGAACTGACAGCGTTCTCTTCTTGTGGGCAGCACAAGAGTTATCACAGGAAGACCATGTCTGTAATTAATAGTTACTTCTGGGGAGTAAAGAAAGAAAACTAAGTGAAAAAGTTGCGTTGTAGATTGTAGCTTAATGTAAAGTTGCTTTTAAAACACATGATAAGAAAAATTACACAAAACATTTCTAGATTTTTAAAAATTAATATAGTACTTCAATTTCTGGAAGACATATATAAAACCATGCAACTAATGTGACCTCACAGACTCTCATAAAATAAATTAAAAGCTTGTAGAGACTGATGGAAAGGTGAAAAGTTGCTGTGAAAGCTTACCATCAGATGGCACCAGCGTGCTGTAAGGTGCTCCTTCCCGGCCCCTCCAACCTCCGGTGTGCCTCCAGAGCCCCACCTGCAGCACGGACACAAGGAAACTTGCCTGAGAATAGTTTAGGATGCAAAGGGTACCTGGTTAAGGGCAGCACCCAGCCTGCCACGGTGATCTGCTTCCATGTGATCTGACATCTTGGCAATTCCATGAAAAAGGTGAAACCATCCTTATAGAAAGCATGACTTCTGCTAAAGGTATTACGGTATTGCCCATAGAAAAACTTCTTGTCTATTGTGGTTTAATTAACTCAAGGAAAAAAGAGAAGGGGAAGAAAAGAAAGGAAAAAATTTGCAGTATTTCTGAGTGCTTCATGCAACACTTGCAATGAAACCTCTCCTCTCCCCACAAAACAGCCTCTTGAAAAACCTCTACCTCGTGGTGCCTAAAGGCAGAATTGCACAGGGTAACTTCCAGCAGAGGGCATGGCTTCAGTGAAGACTCACTGCTGAATCGTGAACAACAATCACAAATAAAAGAATAAAGGACTGAGGTCACTACCTGTTGCTTCAGTTATATACTGTATACCAAAAGCTGGCTGTTGAGATTTGTGCTGCTAAAGGACAATAACAACAATATAGCTTGACGATCTTTCATGTTTTAAATATGAATGGCTGTTTCAAATGGGAGATGCTGAGAGATGCTGCTGCAACTACCAGCACCACAGTGTCATGCTCTGGTATGGCACTGTAGGAGGCACAGCCAGACACAGTAAGTATCCTCCCTGCCCTGGGACAGCGATGACAGCAGGTTTTTGATCCTGCAGGGTTACCTGCAGGTAAGGTTTTGAACCTTGCCCCTTCCAGAGCCACTGGATGGAGAAAACCATCAATACACTTCAACACAGTCATATCAAAACACAGAAGACAAGCTGCTCTGATTAGACCCATTACTCAAAGCTGTCCACCCAGGCTGTGGAAGGTGCAATGTCCTTTGCACGCACAGCTAACCCCCCTGCACAAGGAGAGGGACAATTTCATTGCAGTGATTCCACAAGAACAGCAGATGTTTTTGCTATAAACTAAGAGTAACAGGTAAAAGAAGGGAAATCACATCCCTGACCAAGCTGGTTACGAAAACCACACATGGGCTGGACCAAGGCCTGGCATTTGAAATATGATAGCTGGGGAAGGTGGAAAACAATGTGGAGGGAGATGATAAGGATCGATTTTCCCCCGGTGAGCTTTATAGCTCATCTTTCTGAAGGCCAAAACATTTCAAAGTCTGCAAGATAATATTCTTTGACAAGGCAGGAAAACAAAACTGTAAATGCACAAGGCCCTGGCTATTCAATATGCCAAACACTGCTCACCACATTCACATGATTTACTTGTTTTTAAAGAAGTACAACCTTGGCTGTCTGGATAGGAATATGCTGTTAGGTTAAATAAAAAAATACCTATAAAATGAATCTGTGTGTTTCAAAGATGCTGATGCTGCCCTAACTTTTTACCTGGAACAAGCGTTTTTCAGGATTTAAAGAAAATAAGTAATTCTGGGTTTCAACACTGAGAAATTTGTGTGTTGTAATATTCAGGGATACCAAAGACAGTCAGAAACCTAGACCAAATAGCAGAATATCTTAAACACAGAAGTATTGCTTAAAAAAAAGTAGACAGTAGGAGCACAGGAATGCTGACAGCCACCCAGAGCTAAGGATGCATCCGGAAACTTGTCTGCTTTTTCAGCAGAACAAAACTATCACTGGAGACAGGCAGGACACAGCCCAGCTCACCAGTTCTCACCTCATTTACAGGGGGCACCTGCACCCACAAAACATTTAGGAACACACAGCCTGGAGCAGGGAGACAGCCCTCAAACAGGATCTGCTTTGGAACAGTGCGCAGGAAAACTCAATAGCTTTGAACTGCAACAGCAAGTCCTGTTTCTTCATGGGGATATAAAGGGATAATAAGGAACTAATTTCTTTTCAGACACTTAATGTGTAACTTTGCAATCAGTATCTAGATACTGATCATCCAACAGCCCCAGGCAATGAACTGCACCCTGCCTGAAGGTTACCCAAATTCCCAACAAAAGGAATTCATTATATACTTTACTTATAGAAGAAACAATGCATTCAACAATTAATGCAAATTAAATTTATTAATATATCAATTTAAAATACTTATTAAATCCCATTTATTGAAATAAGATCTTTAGAGTAGTTAATTCTATTTTTTCTTTAGATTTTGACATTACTATTCACGATCCACTTTTGGTTTTTTTTTTTTAGATTGTTTCTAAATGGAGAGTACTGCTTAAAATCACCTGGAAAAATAAGAAAAGCAAAAGCCGTGGAGCCATGGAGTTGAACCAATTTCCAAATAATTAACTCATTCCATTTTAGCTCTAGGTTGATGAACTGGGAAGCAAGAAGATCTGGGTTAATTTTCTCCCTCTGTTTCCAGATTTAAATCTCCAACTTTCAATGAAGTAATTAAACCATTATCTTGTGCCCTACAGCCAAATCACTGTGCTCCTTTTGAGATGCTTGGAATGATCCCTATTCTACCCCTGGAAAAGAAATATTAGTCAACAAGCATCACAGCTACAAGGAAGACTTGAACTACAGAACCAAAGCAAAGGGACTGCCCTCACAACAACATCAGTGAGAGCTGAAATAGGAATGTGTGCCCTGAATTAACTGCATCACAACCTCTGAGATACTGTAAGGAGCACAGCATACTACTAACAACTCTGTTATATGCCATTGTGTGCCTCTTGACTAATTCCTCTAACCTCACAAAGGATAAGAAAGCTATTCTACAGCTTTCTGCAATTTGCACACACATGTGGCAGGACATCTGGCTAAAACATCTCTAACACAACCACAGTTATCTTCAGGAGTCAAAGGCTGATGAACAGCATTTAGCTGTGAAACACCCCTTCTCCCTCAGATATACCTGCAAAAAAAAAAAAAAAAAATAGAATGCAAAATACATGGGAGCAGCAGTCGGCCACATCTCTTGACTCAGTTCAAGGCATGGACTCTCCTGGGAGTGAAAACTCTTAAGAATTTAAGGCATAGAGTGTTAGTTGTGATAAAAATAATCCAACCCAGTCTGTTAAAAATGCCAGCTGGTATAAAACAGAAAACACATATGTAATTTAAAGACGTACTTCCTCTGTTAAGGGTGTCTCTGGTCTCTAACAGCAGAAAAGTTGCCACTGTTAAAGTCAAGAGTGGAAATTTCAACATTTTTCTGGTGGTTTACAGCAAAGTTTTAGGGACTAATGCAGCAGCACGACTGAGCTGGAAAACCAGGCAGCCAGACATGCCGAGTGGGAGAGACTGGAATAGAAATACTGTATTTTTCACTTTTGAGAAAGGCAAATGACTGAACATCCCTACACTACAGTTTCTGGAACTATCTGTTCCAAATAATCTACCTCTTATAATGCTGAGTGATTGTTCCTGCAAATTTAAACTCAAATTCACTTGTGACCAGTTATGTCTATGAAATTGGTGTCATTACCAGTATATGAGGAGACATGAAAGCCTGATCTTCCTCAGCACTACATTTGCAAGTAGTAACCTCACCAGGAACCACAACTTCTGTTCTGTAGAACATTATAATGTGGGTGGGAAGAGAGAGAGAATAGAAATAAAATATTTTCACACAAAAAAGTAATCTTGAATATGAAGTTCTACAAAAAGATGTTATTAGGACACTTTCTGAGAACACTTCCTGAATTACTGTTTACTTAATTTTGACTTTTTAACAATATAACACACCAAAATATTCCAAAAAATCTGAATCAAAATGCAGCTAGCCAGCAATCATTTGAAACTTTTGTCTTTGCTTATATGCATCTCGGAAGATATGGTAGTTTTTGTTTGTTATTTCAACAGCAATAACAAATGTAATGCTTCTTCAACATTCAAGTCCCCAATAGTTTGCATTTATTAGAAAAAGCAACCAAAAAAGAATCAGCTCAACTCTGTCTGCCCTCTTCCTGAAGTGACATGCAATACTACAAAGTGAAATACTATATTCCTTCAGTTTGAGATCCTTTTGAGACTGCCTCAAGTCAAACTCATGGGTAGTCTTCACAAAAAATAATGCAGACTGTTATGTGAATGGTCTCCCATATTCTCATTTCCTTCTCTCTGAGGTAATGATAAGAATCTGATATGGAAAAGCACAATAATAAAACACCCTACTCCACAAAGTACAAGCATTTTACCCTTAATTACACTGCAGCAAAACACATTCTAATTAAAACATATCTTGCAGTGTGCTTTTCCATAGTAACACAGTGCTACAGGCAGAAGAGGAGAGCTCAGCTATCTCCTGGAGTCCTTGTCCAACACCTGGTACAGCTCCCTCCACACAGCTACTGAAGAAGGACTGCAGGAAAGGAGCAGGAAGAGACAATTCATGGGGGAAACAGCAGTTGCAATGTGAATTTTGGGGCCTTTTTTCCCCCCTGAGTGTCACCAGACGAGCCAGCATGCCCAGTGTCCATTGCTCTCCTCACGTGCTGATCTCACCCAGTTTGTGGGGTAGAGTGCAGGACAAGTCACCTGCCTGGACGCTGCCTGCTTGAAAGGCAGGAGAAACACGAGGGCAGGTACGTGTTAGCCACTGTCCAGTGAAGGCATGTGCTATAAATAGCTATGTGTATTTTCCATTGTGACTTACATGTTTTCCTGATAAACACACTTAGAAGTTCTCTGCAGATGAATGACGTTAGCTCCTGATTGTTTGAGGGAAACCGACCCAGAGTAATTAAGCACAGACTAACAATCTGCAGTTTCAGAATAATATACAGATATTTCAGAATGGTTTAAAACCAAGGGAAAGGAGGAGAAAAAGCAAGTGCTGCCACAGTCTACTGAGCCTGCAGATCATGCACAGCCAAGCTAACCAAAAATGAATCATTGTTTCGATCAAGTTTACAAGAAATACACATAAGGTATTTCCCTTTTTAAAATGAGTCACTCAGGCCATTTTGGAGATATCTGCTATTAAATTTCTGTGCTGGTTTTGTAAGCAATCCTACATGATCAGGAAAATAAGATATATGGAGCCCTAACAACCGCCTACAATCATCTTACAAATGCCCATTTGAGATACAGATGATTTCTCTCTTACAAACTTTTCATTTATCTCTTCTTATACTTTAGAGATTGTCATTGCTTCTTCACTGGTCCCAGAACTGATTAAGCTGATCATGCAACAACAGCCTCAATGCAAACAGCAGCTTCAGAGCACATCGCTCAGATTTAGGCATCACTCAGATTTCTGGAAGCCCAGCTTAAATTAAACAAACAAAACCCTTGCAATAGACACATCAGTCATTCTGTCAAACACCCCTATACCAATACACCAGTTTCAGGGAAGATACTTTTGACACCTAGGAGTATTCAAGATACATTTCCCTTTCCTAGGACAAAAAACCAAAAAAAGGACAGATTTTTTTTTTATTTTCCTGAGAGACAGCTTTCCTGTCTCAAATGGGCCATGCAGTGATACCTTTTCCCAGCTGTTCCACAAGGCACTGTATGAACCACACTGCAACACTGATATTTCGATCCACTTATATTTCAATCCTTTCAATACAGCCAATTCGAAATCTGCAATATTTTTAACCCCTTCCTCAGTACAAATCAACTTTAAAAGAAGTAGCCGGCATGTCTCTTCCAGCAAAGCAGTAGTTTCAACATGTACATTCCAGTGATCCTGAAGAAGCAAGAGCTATACATGATTCATATGGCTTTTCCTCCAAGCTCACTTCCTTTACAGCACTGTTAAAACCAAATAAAAGAGCCCAACAAATCAAAATTTTGGTTTCATGTGCCTGTTATTTTTTGTGCCTTTATCATCTCTGCTGATCTTTCATTTCCTGCCTCTACTCAGATTCCAAGAACAGCTGCCACCAGATTTAATCAGCCAAACATTACCAATGACCAAAATGACAGCTATGATAAGAAGTACATCGAGGCAACTGGCCACCAAGAACCTCTTTTATGAAGGTCCAGCAGGTCAATCCCACCATTGCAGAGAGGTTTTGGCAGGCAGACCAAATACCTGATCTCCTGCTGGGCAGGTTTGCATCCTCCAGCTGCATTCTGCTCCCTCACTACTCCTTGGTGCTCTCTCACCCACTCCCTGCCCTCATGCACACCCCACTCCACTGGGTGCATGCCCACAGGGGAGAGAATCCATTGTGCGACAGGGACAGAGGTCCCTCTTCCTGAGATGTATCTCACTGAGGTCATCTGACCAGGCACCTGTGGATGCAGAGCTCTAGGGAAGCACCAGGATTTGCATCCACATCCGTTTTACAAACCATAAAAACAGATGCTGGAAACATTTGACATTTAAAGCAGGCTGAAATTAAGCCTTTCCCTCCTCTAACCAAAAGTAGGATTTCAGTAACTCCTCACTGCAGTGACTCCTCACTGCAAAGAAGCAACACCAGAAGTGCTGAGATGAGAAGAATGAACATCAGCTGACAGCATCTGCGTGTAGTGTCTTCTGGGGACTGCTCTGAAGGTACAGACTTTTCCCCTTTTCAAAATAAGCTGACCTCCAAACCAGTGTAAAAACAGGCCTAGAAACCAAGACAGCTGTGCAGGCCAAGTGCACTTTTAGGAGCAACACCATTGTGTCTTATTATTTTATCAAAACTTTTTCTTCTCTTCCTACAAAGAAAAGCAAATCTTAAAACTCTTCTGAATCTAAAGTTTTACATTATTGGAAATGTTGCATCTTCATCCAGTTTCAATGAAGTCTGTTTGTCTGAAAGCTGCTTTTCTTCCCTACTTACTTCATTTTCAGAGGGAAAGGTAGGATGCAACACCTAAAAGGTAGTTTGCAAATCAGACAGGGCTATGAATTTGAGAGGGAGGGATTATAGCATGAAAATGTATTTGTGCTTTATCAAAAGCAAGCCTACATCCAAGATCTGTACCATCTGTTCCCCAAAACAGTCTAGGTAAAAAGATTAATGTGTCAGCACAGACAGGATTTTTAATTTCTCCCACAGAACAGATCTTTGCTCTTGCGCTGTGCCTTTTGGGAAGACATGCTGATTTGGGAAATGCTGCAAAACTTTAAGAGTAACAAGAGTGACTTTGTTTTCAAAAATACACATGTTTTATTAGATCAGAAAATAGGCTTGCTGCAAATCTTCTTCAAATGTCTTAGAAAGACTGTATCTTGAGGTACATAGCTGCTTTCATGTTTCTTAAAAAGAAAAAAAAAAATTGCTCGAACTCTTCTCTAGGGATAACATTATTTGTTCAAATTGCCAGACAAGAAAAACCTTGTTTAAATTTCATCTGAAATGAGATAACAAGAGACACAAGGATGCAAAGTCAGATGAGTACACGTTTATCAAAGTTACAGCCAAGTCTTCCTTTTCTCCCACAAAATTTTTCAGATTGAAAGCATTGAGCAGGTTGTAGCACGCAGGAAAAAGATGATGTAATTCAGGAAACAGAACTGCTTGTCAACATTTTCATTTATAATTTACTACATAAATAACCCTGTTCCTCCTCCCCACAACTCAATAGAATTGGGTTTTCATATATCTACAAGGATGCACTTCCCTTTCAGGGGCATTCTTTCCCCAGGCTTTTCTTTACAAAACTGCAGATTTCAAAAGCCTTAGGACATTTACAGCTTGGCTAATAAAGAAGAGACTGCTTGCAAAATTTGACTGACTCAAGGCTTAGAATTAATATCTGATAGATGCGTGTGAAAAAGTCAGTCAAAATTGCCAGCAGTGGAGAAATTCCCAGTGACAGCTCTCACCCAGCCTTTCAGCAGCATTTTAGCAGGTAACACAGTTCAGAATCACTCCAGCAAACAGATCTTGGAAAGGGAACCAGCTGAGCAGCTGCTGAAACGCCCCAGGCAAGGAAAGCTGGCTCTTCACCCCATTCCTTCCATTCCTCACCCAGCCACCTCTCCAGCAAAGGGTTTCTATCTCTCTCCTGCTGGGGACGTTTCCCACCTAGTCCCCACCCCCAAGGCTTGCCCCTCTCTGACCACAAGCCATGAGAAACCACAGTACTCTGCAGAATCAAAGCAACCATCTCCCCTGTTCAATTGTATCGCTTCTCTTCTTCCACTCCCTGAAAACTGAACTGCACTATTCTATAAAGTACCAGAGAAACTTTGCTCTCTTGAAGAGCATTTCCCACAGCTAGCAATTTCTCCTGCCCAAACACCATCACCCCAAAGGCAGAAATTTTTTTGGCAATGCAGACTGTTAATTATTATTTGGAGGGGAAGGAAAATGTTAGGGATCAAATCTAAGACAACAGAGGACAGTAACAGTCCATGTCTGGCTTACTCACACCTAGATTCGCTCTAAATTATACTGGGACTATCTGTTGTTGCACTATTAGAGAGGATTCTTCTTTTTCTCCTGCCACAACAATTCCAGAAATGTGTTGTCTATATCATTATTCTAAAATAGCACATAATATATTGATGGTTTTAGAAACCATCATACTTCTTTTTTTTTTTTTTTTTGCTTCAAAGGTCTGCAATAAGACTACCCCAAACACTTAAGAATTCATGTTTTTTGCAGGTATCTGTAAACAGGTACCTTTCCAAGGGGAAAACACATGATTTCAAATATGAAAACACTTCTGATAGCTTATCTAAAAAAAGAAAAAAAAAGAAAAAAGAAAAATAATTATTAAAAAAAAAGAAAAAAGAAAAATAAAAGTAGGAGCAGAACAACAAAACAACTGACAGATGAGATCAAATCAAATGTCTTTCTCTCTTAGTAGCTGGCATTAGGATGTAGATATAGTGATCTGTATCCTTTATAACAGATAGTTATAAAAAAATTCCAATATGGAACTTAGTTTATATTCCAGCTTTATGTGCTGCTACACTCCTGTGGATGCTCAAATTACTTGCAGGGAGTACAGAACACACTTTTTACCCTTGTTAGAAAGTAACCCAAGAAAACAAAGGCACAAGAACTGAAGTAAACAGAGAATCATAATACTTTCCCTTTTTACAGTTTCTAATGAATGATGTTTTTTAAAAATGGCTGGGGCAGACACTGTGAGAATATCCACAGTGAACAACCAACTGCAAACTTAACATCACAACTTCATAGAAACTTCAATAGGTGGTGTCAGAAACCACAGAGCTGCCATTTAATAGAGCCTGACAGCAGAAACATAACAAATTGAATTATCAGACAAAACCAAAGGAAGTAAACATTTCTAAGGAATAAGATCAAAGGAGCCAACCACAAACTCAACAGTTTCAAGAGCTTCCAGCCTTCATGCACACTTTGCAAAGCAGTTACAACAAACTGGGTTTAGCAAGACCAACACTTTACAGAAGACAACAACCTCATTCAAAGCCCTTATCAGAGATCTACATTAACAGTTTTAAAACCACAAAACTCATCTAGCAGGCAAGCTTAAAACCATCTATTTGTTTTCTTGGAAGAGAGCTCTGCTGGGAGAAGTAGCTTCAAGAGTATTCCTGACAGAAAAGTTGCCACAGCAGAGTGACTTAGAAAATCCAACCACTCTGGCATGAAACACAAACATGCTGCCAAGAGTGCAGAGCCCTTGCTAGCCCAATAGTTCAGCAAAGGTCCCCTTGAGCATGTATGCTCCTGGCACTTCATGACTTGTGTCTAAGGACCCATCGCTCCCAAATACTTCTGGACAGAGGTCTCAACATTGCCATTCCCAAAGAGACACGCCAAAATGCTGTCAGATGTCAAAAAGGAAACATTTTTGCTTTATTTTTAAATTTTCTTTTGGAAATATATGTTCTCCCACTGCCATTCAAGAAGCTTTTTTAATCTAAAACAGTCAAATGGCTGTGGCTTTGGTGATACTACTCACTTCTGTGTTTCAGCTGTTGACATCAATGTTTTAAAAATATAATTTAGCAGAACCAGTGACTGAGTGAACTCATTTGCAACACCAAATCCATCATAGACAGATTTTTACCTTCTTCCTGCAGGAGTAAAAGCACAAAGCATACAGACAGCAATGAAATTTAGAAATCAACAACCAATACTGGTTGTGATACACTGAGCTATTGTTCTGACCTTCAGTTTTACTCTGTACAACATGCTTGAACATTTATCCCTTTCTACAGAGCAGGCAAAGCAAACAAAAAACCAAAGTTTTCCTGTAGAGGTTTCTAGTGCTTTTTCCTAAAGCTTACTATCACAAGAAAAACACTCACCAGCAGTACAGGAAGATGAAAGGCTCTGTGTGGGCCAGATGGAGCAGAACCTGTGTTCTGATGTGCCCGCTGTGCCTCCCAGGGGGGAAGTGAGCAAAACTGCATGGTAGCTGCTCCCTTTTCACCCCAGAGCCTTTGAACTCCAGCCAATTAAGAGCTGCTCTATTTCCTCTTCCTCTATTAATGCATTCAGGACATATATATGAAAGACTGATGCCATAGACAACTATCTGGATCTTCTGAATGCAAGGTTTACCATGTGTTTTTAGGATTTTATTGCTAGAGCAAACAAGAATTCAATGCCACACAGAGCAAGCAGGCAGTAGCCTAAAGCTGTTGCTCTTTTTCTCCTCAAGCCTATACTAACACCAATATATATATTGTATGTAGTCATCTTGTCTTCCAACACCAGCAGATTGCTGTAACAGTGATTATAAGGCAGAACCTCTTACTCAGCTCCATTTTTGGGATACATTTAAATGCAGGTGCCATCTATGAATCAGACTCCTGCAAAGAGCAGAATCTCCAGTCTGCAGCACTGACAGAAGTCATGGTGGCAAGTTTCCTCTAAGGTACCTCCAATAAATCCTCTCAGGCTGTTAGTTAATAAAGTTAAAGCAGAGTTTTGTCTCTAGCCTTGCTCCTAATTGAGTGGAAGCATCTTATTCAGGGAAAGTACTACTAGAGGAAAACTCTAATATAAGATAAATAAATCCCACAGAATACATCAGGTTGAAATGTTTATAGGCTGTACTCCAGAATAAGCCACAACACTGTCCCAGAAAATGAATGGTCTGTGGTCACTCTGTTTATCTTCACCTCACTCCCAACAGGCACCCAAACTCACACAGGAATTCTATGTAAAGTCCAACTTCAAATGGAATTGTGGTTTTGACATACACATCATTAATGCTTTACTACTCAGAGCAAGCAGTACTACATACTTGCATTCCAAGGACCTGAAAACTGCTCACTTCTTAATCTTGGAATTTTAACACAGGATCACTGGAAAATTAATGTTACTCCTTCCCTCTGTTACACAAATGTGTATATGCAAAGAGATTTCCTACCAGGAAAATAGTCTGCCACTGTATTTTGACATTAAGTATCAAAGAATATAAAGTTTGTCTTACGTTGTAAAGCATTTTATATACCCAGTTTATGAAGGAAAAAAAAAAAAAGGTTGGGGGAAGCCAACAGGTGTTCTAACATGTTGCATCAAATTTCTCTTGAAACAGCACAGAAATTCATTCCTAAAACACTAACACAGAGGGACAACCTGTATTTTTGATACATCAACCAAACCACTTACTGGAAAGCTATTAATTGGAAATTGGAAAAAATATATATAAAAATGGAATTCAAAATTATACTTAGTCGTTAAAAATTATGGATCCTGTTTCGCCCTTGTATCAGCTTTGATCTCAAGGAAGATGTAGGGTACAGATTTCTATCAGAAGCTGCAAGAACTCCTTGTTCTGAAGAAATCTAAAGTATCTTCACAGCACTAATAGCTTTTTAAATTCATTAGCAAGGCAGCTCTGTCTTATCTATCTCATTAACTGGCACTTCTGAATTTCCAAGTGATCTAGTATTTTCCAGGTGAAGTTTCTCAGTTCATCAACTCAAAGCCTTACTAACTCTGCCAACAGAATAGGAAAAACCCCCTATAATTAATGCCCCACCTGAAGGCAGGAGCATTATGCAGAGTTATGAATGACCTGGTTTGGTTTTGGGGTTTTTTTTGGTAGTGTGTTTTCCTAGAGGACAGAGAAACACAATCACACCACATGTCTGCCTACCAAAGTCAGTTTCCAGTAAGATTTAAGATCATTTAATTATGCAGCTTACCAGCCACTCAGCCAGAAACAGTTAACAAGTGCTCCAAGATCCAACAGCCTGCATTGCCTCTACTGGGACACATGATACTTTAGCACATTAGGGATGTTAATTTTAAATTAAATATGATTAGAGAGGTTACTCAAAACTGACATTTAATATCTGCTCACTCCTGACAGCACACTTCTCACCCTGCACCACCAAAACAAGAGGAAGGATCAATGCTCTTCAGGAGCAAGGCTGAGCTGTTCCACCTCGGTGTGTTTACCCAGTACCTTCTAACAATTAATTTGTATGTAAAATAGTTTTAACATGTTTTTCTGTGCATGTGGACAAAAGTACCCCAAACCAAACAAAAAACCACTTTCCAACTGTAAATCCCTATCAATGAGGGAAGATTCTCATCTTCCACAAAGGCCAGCAGGAGGGTGGCCTGCACAATGGGCACTGCAGCACTGCAGATGTTGCTGTAAGGAGTCCCTGGTCTCCCACAAAGCCTAAGTGCTGTCAGGGTAAGTGCACTGTGGGCACCATACTCAAAGACATGCCCTTCTTGGAATAATCAAGTTATAACAAAGGTGTTGTCAGAAGCATGGAGAAGATGTGCAACCTGCACTGAGAAACCACTCTTGTGTAGGAAAATGGCTTCATAAACTGCCTAATACATTCTTCATCTTTGCTGCACTTTTCAGGCTTTTTTTCCCAGAGTCCTTTTGCAAGCTCTTCCCAGTCTAATCTGCCCTTGGACAAGGATAGCACAGATTGTTCCAGGAGTCTATTATATGAGTATATCTTTCATACCTCAGCAAAGGTACCCATTTTAACATCCATAAAAGTGAAAAGACCATGCTGACATATCCTCTGCCATTTTACAGTGCAGCAATTTTCTTCCTGCTGCCAATGCAAGTAGGTGAGCTGGAAGTCAGACCAAGTGGCAATTCTGGTTTTGTCTCACTGTCTAGACTTGGCAAAGGCATTCACATCCAAGTTTTAAGGTAGAGCAGTACCCTCAAGGAGTTTCACACTTGAGGTCTTTGCGCCTGGCATCAAGCATCCTAAAGTTACCACACACTTCAACCTCAGTCTCACATGCCTTCCAACTGAGCACCCAAATCTGCGTGCATATCATAAAATGTTGGGGTTTTCAGTTTCTAAACTGCAGCTTCACACTGAAATACAGCCATAAGGCTTTCAGCAGACCATGTAGCCAGCCATAACTCGCCATAATCTGTAACACACATCACTGAATGGTTGGACATGATGATCTTCAGAGGTCCTTTCCAACCTGAACGATTCTGCGAGGATGAGATTTAACAAGTTCTGCCTCATGGACTTTGGCTTAGCACAGAGCAGGCTGTAGCAAACAGAACTAGTGATTTCCATATGGGCCCTTACAGGAATTTGTACAACATTCATCACCTACAATGCTTCTCTTTCCTTGGGGCACGTAGCACTCGTGGCATAAAGAGATTCGACTGAATGCGTACATTGGTGCATCATGTTTTCATATCAGTGAGAGGTACATATAGAGAGAGTACTTTATGCACAGCTAATGGCCAGCTGAGGGGAACTGCAGGATGCAAAACAATGAAAGGTCTGTAAATGCCTCTCAGAAACAAAATGTTGGTGACTTCAGAGGGTATACCAGAGAGCAGAGGACAGATGGCATACAGATGTACTGGTACTCCTCAGTACCACTAAGAGTGCCACAACTGGGCTAGCAATATCTAAATTAATTATTTCTCTTTTTTTGCCCCACATTTAAAATGCCATGAATAAAACTTACTATTTTAGTTATGGTTGAAAGCTCAACAACCAACAGGGACACAAATTAATTTGTTCCAGTAGTGCCCAAAAAAAACCCCAACCAATGTCTTTGCAGTAATAAAAACTGAATGTAATCAAATATCTGATTTGATCAGCTAAAAACAACACATAAGGACAGGAAAGAACTGTGGTTGTTGTCAGTTTTTATCTTTCTACATTTTTATTAGAAAAAGAATTGCGAATAAGTGTCACAATACATTAATACCATTTCTGAATTTCCAGTACACAGCTGCAGCCAAGACTACTTAGGACAAAACCTTATTTAAACTGCATTTACACTATTTCAGCTTAGAGTTCTCAAAAGCAACCAAAGCAAGCACAGCAAGGCAGGTACACTTATTTCCACAAAAACGTACTAGTTGAAGAGGAAGAACCTTTTTGTTTGGTTTGGGGACATTTTGCTATCCTGGTCAGCTATTAAATACAGCTCAGCAATCAAAACAGCAGCACAGATCAGCAAACATACCCCAAGATATTAAGGCCAGAAGAGACCAGAAAGGTTGATCCTATCTGATGTGCTGCACATGTACAGCATGGCAATTTCTTCACAAAGCTCAGCCTAAGCTGGAATTCCATTTTTTTCCCCAGAAAGCATCTTTGCCTTGGTTTATAAGATTTTAATAGAGGGATGTTGTGGATTCTCCATAAATCAGTGATGACAATAGTAAACTAATACAACCAAAGAAGCCCAGGTGCTATGTTTTTCTTCTATGAGTTGAGCCAGTTGATCTGTAGAGTTTAACCTGCTTAGATTAACAACTCTCTGGCCTCAGAAATGCCTCCTATTTTAGGTACCCGTAGACTACAAGAAGCTACTTAGATTGAAAACCTTCAGGCTTTTTTGTAAAATTTCTTTTTTTTTTCTCTCTGGAAACAATTCTTGTAGTTTCTTCAAAGAAAACTCAAAACTTTCCAGTTTTCCAGTATTCAGAATTCCAGACTCACTAATGTTACATTGGGAGACTAATACTCCTAACTCACAGTACCCTCCCCATACTCACCTGCCCCAAAATCTTTTGAATACAACCTTACAATGGGGTTCAAATACAGCCATCACTATCCTCATGCCTCTTTCACAACAGCCACTTTACAGGACATAGCTGTCATTTATGTTCTCTTTTTCCAGATGATAGATCTTATTTTTTACATCCTATAATTTTCTTTTACTATTTTTTTTTAAACTGCATTGAAACAACACTACTGGGTTTGGTAGCTTACTGGAAAACTTTGGACATGTTACTGCACCTCTAAGATGGAAATAATGACACTTAACCTAACTTCTGCTCACCTTTACATATTATATAGGATGTAAAGGAATCAATTTCAGTGAGGACACAGAATTTCCTACCACTTACCTCTCCATTAATCAGCAAAGCAACTGATTTAGTGATAACTAAAACATATTGTTTGGGTAATCTGTATATCTTACCAGTAATTGTATTTTGCTCTAGACACTGAGGATACTAAACCATGAACACCGGCAGGTAAGAGCTCTTAAACAGCCACACCAAACATGTGGCATCACTGCATTCAGTTTATTTTGTGCCATCCTGTTTACAAATTCAAGATGTACATTTTAGGAGGTGTTAGCAATTGGTATGCTGGGAGCCCAGTTAGGCCTTACTTGTTCCCACCTCCAGTTTGTTGAACTTCAGACTTTGAAATGGATTACTGCACCTTTCACAGCGTCAGAGATACTCCTTTACAAAAAGGAGGAAGACAGCTTTCAAGTCAATTTTACAAGGACAATTGGCTTCAAGGATATAAATTAAAGATGAAATGCAACAGACACAACAGCAAAAGGTTTCACACCACGCAAACATAATGACTGCTCCAGAATTTCTTGAAATCAGAAAGAAAACGAACACATGGTCAAGCTAACCTGCCATCTCATACCTCTGTTACATTATGTGTGATCACCCATTTCCTTACAAAATCATACAGCAGTCAGAGCCCAGCTTTTGTCACATGGTGAATAGCTGAATTTCTTTCTGTTTTGAAACACCAAGTTGCCAGCCACAGGCAATCTCCAAGCTAATCTCCAAGCTAAAATGTCTTTAGCGCCACAATTAAA
>VZRH01004421.1:357422-379855 GCA_013397555.1 Urocynchramus pylzowi
AAAAAAAACCCACCAAAAAAACACCTCACTTTTGTTTCATAATTAATATCCTACAAGTAAAAGCAGTGCAATCACCTGTAGATGAAAAGAATCAGAAGTAAACCATTTACTCTCTTCAAAGAACTTAACGACTCAATTATTTTTCCAAGGGAAGGCAGGCAAAGTCTAAAGCTCAGTGTTATCTCTAGAAGATTAAAGCAACAAATCAAAGAATACTTATATACTTATTCTTTATCATTCTTTATAATTATTTCCCAGAGCTTCATGTTAACTGTTAAAGGTAAATGACAGGCCACATTGCAGACACTCATACTCCTGTTCTGCCTAGAGCCAAGAAAAGCCAATCCAAACCCTGAGCTATGGGAAAATGATATCAGAGGCACTTCAACAGCTATTTCATACCTATATATAGAGAGAGAGATGTACATCTATCTGTATATAAATAAACATATACATATATATATATAGAGCCTTCCTGTCCTTAGCTTAAATTAGAAAAGCCTGAAAACCAGGTGGATTTTGGTCAGTAAACTCCCCAGTTCACTTCAGAATTTTCTTTCAGTAAGGAACAAAAACATTATTTTGGCTTGATTCAACTTGATCTATTTCTGTTTTGCTGCTAAACCATGCTCGTTATTTTCAGAACATTAACATTTGCATTGCATCCTCACTATCTGGAATCTGTAACTCCTGGAAATGTGGCATCCAGTTTTCCAAAAGTAGCACAGAATTATTCCTACCAACCAGGAATACAAACACAGACATTGTGACTATATTCATGGATCTCCCAAAGGGCTTTAGTACCCTAAAGATTACTTTTTTTCTTTAAAGGAAGTCTCTAACACAATTATCAGGGTGCTGAACAACTCCATATTGGGAGACATTCATCACATATCCCACCACTCACCCAAATCCACCTGACCATGGTCATCAAAATACTAAATTAACAAAAGGAAGAAAAGAATCTCAACACAGAATTACTCTTGGAGCTCCTGAACCTGCTAACAAATTTCCACTCAGTCTTGAGAGACGACAGGCACACAGACAGTCCTTGCGTTGCCAGCTGGGGACTCGCTGACACTTCCCACTCTCAGCTCAACATGGCATATCCTGTGGGCAAGGGCAAGGGTGACTAGGGAATACCTGCAGAGAAACAGCCTTGTTAGGTCCATGAGCCATCTAACTTGGATGGCTTGTCCTGTGCAACCTATAATCACATCATTACAGGCTACCTGAATAGAAACATCAAGAACAGCTGTTAAGGGATCTTTTAGCTCTGCATCAGTTTTGCAAATACCTTAAACTTACACAGGACAGAGAGCTCCCACAAGGCAAGATTCACATTTTCTGGTGTTCCAGAGCAATTCAGCCCAAAACAAAGCGATACTTCAGTGAAAGCATGGTAAACAGAGAAGGGAGGGAGTTTCTGTAGCTATAAAATGGCTCAAGCTGTCACAACAAGTTACAGGTCCAAAGGTACAAAATCGAGGTACATTGTTCCAGCGATGGTGTTTGGATTTTCTGTATTGTTTAAGTCTATCACAGGGAGTTCAGCAGGGCAAATGTGACCAGCATCACAACACCAACCTACAGCACCACAGCTTGCTCCTTTTCTCTCCACAGCCCCTCTGGTACCTTAGCCTTGCCTCCACACCATTCCTGTAGTGACACCTCCCTCTCACTCTCAGTTTGCATTTTAATAATCCAGATATCCCACCTATATCTTGCTATCACCTAAATTTTACAGGTATTCTGTACAGCCTGGATTTGCTCTAACAGTGCCTGAGATGTCAACAAAAATAAACTGCAAATTAGGGCATTAGTTTCTTTGTTTCTACACTTAACATTTGACTCCTAAGAGCAATCCAGGGTGGGCAGGCCCTCCATAGTAAGGGTAAGCAACCTTTCTGCTGGAGCTCTGCAGGGCAGGAAGGACAGACACCTGGGGCAGGAAAAGAAAGGCTTCAAGGAAGCTGTTTGGGAGCACTGCTGCTGATCTTCAGTAGTCCTGCAATTCTCTCAGTTCACCTGGTAGTGCTCACAAACATAGCTCCATCTCTCCACATTTTCTCATAATACTTTTATCCCAGATGAGACATTTCCACATCATGTTCCTATTATCAGGATCATGAAAGCAAAGCAGGTAAGTACAATAGCACCATTTCCCTTCACTTTCTTCATCTGAAAAGTAGACCTGTGTTTAAGAAATCAGATAGGAAACAGCTGACCTCAACTGCTGTATTTCCAGTTGTTGGTACTTACTCAATTTTATTATTAACATGACAATCTCTTTTGAAAACTTTAAAAAGTTTTTATTCAGCCACTTGCCTGCAGACCATGGGGTCAGGCAGTTAAGCTGTAGCAATTCACCCACCACCATGTATTTTTTATAATACATGCTGTAAGCAATTAGTCTACTTACTTCTTCTTTTTTTTTTCCCCCAAAGAAAAATACCATGAAAAGCAATAGCCAGATGACAGATTTGGACATATCAAAATTCTTAAAAAACCACAAATGCATTTTGTATATTATGCATTTCTCAGAAATGATACAAAATGCAAATGGTACTGAAATTTCTTAAGTGAAACACTTCAGCCCAGAAGCTGCCTGCCACTTCTCCAATAGCTATTTCATTGTCATAATCAGGCAAGTTGTTTTGACAGTTTCACTTCTATGTTGACTATAAATCTGTGAATATTTCATGGATGACTGAACTGGAACAACTATCAACAATATCCATCAGCTTGGAGCATGAAGATTTAGCCACGGTCCAATAGCTACCTGCAAACCTGTGTGAGTCAAAGTGTTGAAAACCTGTATTTACTTTACACTGTGAAATTCGTTCGGATTTTATAAAGTAACTGTAAACTACATGACTAAATTAACAATGAGCTTCATGAGCTGCATTTAAACAAACAGGAAACAGCTCAAATGTAGAAAAGAGGAAGGAAGAGCTTTCTGAAAATTAAACTGGAACAAGAGCAAAAGTTCTTAGAGGGCTGCAGCTTTCCTAGGTCTTCATGGAGTGCTGTTTCCTTACACCAAACCACTAGCTTTGGTTCATGTTGCTTATCATGGAAAAAGCCACGCTCCTGTCTCAGTACAGCCGATGCCTGAGGAGCAGCTGCTCTGGTAGCTCCTGCACTTTCAGCCTGTGACAGACAGCAGCCAAGGAAGGATAAAGGAGTGCCCTAAGACAACCCTCTGCAGCTCCTCACTCCACGTTCTCTGAAAGATGCCTCTGCTTCAACAGCCTGACCCTACGTGGTAATCACAGCTGGCATCTGAGACATGAGACGGAATGAGCACCTGGCATCCTGGTCCTTTCCACGGCTTCATTGCTACTGCTGGGTGTTCAGGCAGCACAGAGCACTCTGCACAGAACATAACAGCTGCCAGTATCTGCAGCTCAACAACAGAGCAGTGAGCCTGCCAAAAGGTGTTTCAGAAAAAACTGCTTTGCAGAACAGGGAAAGGTTGGAGGCAGGAAATACATTCTTATCTTTAGAGAACTTCCAACTGATTTGTTTATAAGTCTCTTCTTCACAGTATAATTGATTGTCTCTGAATCTCAGACAACTGCTGCAGGCAGGGAAGAACAATTAACTTCTTTATGTGCTTTGAAAAACCAATACAGTTTAAAATTATTTAAGTTACTTAAAGGTAACATAGAAAACTTATGGTAGAGGAAAGAACAAACCCAGTTTGTCTGAGTGCCATCTCTGCATCATGTGTCAAAGAGTGCTGTGTGCTTCCCTGTCCTAAGACTCAGCAGAAAAAAAACCCTACCAAGATAAACATTACATTTCAAACTATCCACATAAAACTTTTGAATTTTAAATCTTTTATGTCTAAATCTATTTCTTTTGTAAGTGCATATTTTTGTTGACTTAATATTTTTTTTTTATCAAGGGCCCCTGGTTTTTTTGGGAGTGTTGTCAAAATATCTGCTGCCTGTATTTTGAGGGCATAGCAGATCAGCTGTGAAGAAACAAGTACCACATGAAAACTAAGAGCTGCTCTTAAACCTTCTGAATGGCCCTCATAGTCCAACAACAATCCAGCTAGCTCAACAGCCTCCCAAAATCCCTTAGGGGTACCCAAGGAGGAATGAGAACAAGGAAAGAATGCTTTCACTCCCTTTCACAGCCCATTTTATAGATTTCCACTCAGAAAGAGCAAAATACAAATACCTTTAAAGTGGCTATCACAAAATGCAGCAGCTTGGCATCCCTGCCACACCCTGATTCTGCTTTGTTTCACAACTATCACTGCAAAGATCACATGTATTGAAGACGTTCAGCAACTTGCATTTAGGAGATCTAACTTCATAGGCTTCAGCTATTTTGCTAAACATAGAAAACAGCTGCAACAAACAGAAACAACAAATGCAGCACAGAGGGGCTGCACACACTGCAGCCAGCTCTGCTCCACACTCTGGCCTGCTTCAGGTAGACTCCTGTCATTCCTGCATGCTTCAGGGACCATAAACAGCAGAAAATGCAACTGGCACATCCTCAAGGAAGAATGCCAAGGAAGAGCAGCAAAAGTCTAAGAAAGAGTCCCTGGCAAAGGAGGAGAAGCTGCTATCTCCTGCAACCACCACCTTAGCATTACGATTGCCTGGCAGTTTTTTCAGAATCCTAGGGAAATTCTATAGACCCAACATCCTCAGCTGACCCAAAAAGTTTTTGAAGCAGATCCAGCAGCAGCCAGACTGCTGAGGCTTTTATTCATCTCAGTGAGACACCAAGATGCCCGCACTGTGTGGGAGAAGGAAGGATCAGCACTACTGGTGAGGTCGCTGCTTTGCTCACTGGTGCTCAAGTTACAAATCAGAGAACCTGGGAATGTTACCTATGTTACTTACAAGTAACTTAGATTATTCAAACTGTGTTGGTTTTTCAAAGCACATAAAGAAGTTAATTGTTCTTCCCTGCCTGCAGCACTTGTCTGAGGATCACAGACAGAGATGCTCAATTATACTGTGAGGAAGAGACTTATAATCAAATTAGCTGGAAGGGCTTTAAAAGATAATCACTCATGAATTAAGTGATGAATTAGTGAAATCATGTTAGACTAGTCTGTACAAAGAGGACTGAGCTCATTTGACTTATTTGTTTGCTTTCATTTACAATAAGCTCATTAAATAAAGTTTAGTTTATAGAGTATATTGTCCTGTAAATTTGAGAGATTGAAAAGGATTGTGACATTCCTTCGCCCAGCCTCTTGTTCAAGGATGAGAAGAGAGTGAGGAGTTTGCCAGGTTTACACATCAGCATTTGTCTGTAGGACATAAAACAGCACAGTTAACTCTAGATGAACACTAGATTCAAATAACGCCGACAGCTCACGTGACTAATGTCATGGGATGAAGCCAGGCTCAACAGATACCTCTAATCACCCTAAAAAGACAAGATATTCATTGCTACATATTTACTAGATATCCATCTAGGAAGTCACACATGGGATACTCAAAGTTTCCATTTCAGACACAGCCCCAACTAGACACAGAGTTCTTTTGTATTTGTGTATGTGCTTATATATGCTTGTTAGATTTATGAACCCCAACAGTCACTGCTTAGGCAAGTTACACATATTTAATTCTTACGTTTTTCCTCATAAATTAATCCATACAGCATCTACCCATTTACTGCTTTAGAGCTCTCTTCAGTGACCGCTGTCATTATAACATGAACACTAATATAATATTTCAACTCCTGTAGTACCAACGCTCTTCTTCTACTGTCCCCTGAAACAACTCCTCCTACACATGCAACACAACTATACTGACATTTCCTATCACCCTAGCATATTCACAGGGATTCCTCATTTAAAACCTTTATTCAGGAGTGCCAAAATTCAGTGAATTTCCTCACAAGGAGATGGGGAAGAGCACGACAAAGGTTTTACATTTCTCTTTTTCTTTTGACCAGCAATTTTTTGTCTAGCACTGAGATAATGCCAAGTGAAATGGAATATCAAGTTACTTCAAGCTTAACTTATTACAGCAAAAATTTAAAAATAAGCCCTATGTTAATTTCAATAAAGCCTCTCACATTTCAGGTGCCTTTCAGATTCTTTCTCAACATCTATGCCATTTGTTTCACTGGGACACAAGGAATTTACAGTTATTAAGTTATTAATTAATTTACAGTTATTTATGAAATGGTTCTGTTTTCAGCACCAATGAGACAGCACAGCCTAGAAAAAAACCAAAACCACCAGCCACTTCAGAAATCCATCTTGTGTTCTGCCAATGCAAAACATAAGGTACACATAAGCACAGTCTCTCTATTCAGCAGCAGCACCAGCCAGGTGATGTTGGCAGCCGTGTTAAGACACAGCAGGTGCTGCTGCTCTTCCCCTTCCATGTAACACAGATTCTGGACCTCTGCAGGCACATTAAGGACTGCAGTCCAGAGGGAGAAGCCAGAGTGACCATAAGGGGGGCTGGGAAGGAGGACAACATCAAATCAGGCTGGCAAACTCATGACCATACCTGCAAAAGTCATGTATGATAGAGGGAGAGGCCTTGAGTAATCAGCACAAATTCAAAATGTAGCCCTATACCAGCCACTGTGAAGAAAATTAACTCTACCCCAAACAAAACCAGCTGTGCTACACCAACTGTACAGTGCAAGCAGAAACTTGTTTTCTGGTGATTCTCAATAAATACTCAATGTATTCTGGTTTCTTTTTTAAAAGGAACTGGACATTAACTGTCCTTGCTCAAGAAGCAGGACCCTTTGCAGGCACTTCCCTGGAAACCTATGATCTATGCATGGTTTATTACCTCATTATACTGATGGCTGAAGAAAAATGAGACTCTAAGAGCTGTCTGCTGCTGGTAAATATTTAACTACCAGAACCATGCCAACAGACTTCTCAACTTGATTCTCCTTACATTTACTTCAGAATCATGCTTTCCTCGTTCCTTATGGCCTGAAACTGAGAGTGTATCGTATTTAGCAGCTTTTTCCTCGAGGATGTGAACATAGCATTTACTCTAAAATGAACTTCAGTCACTCTTATCTCTTCAGATAAAGAATCATCTGAATGTTTGCTCTACACTTGTTGCTTTATGAGCTTCAGCTTCACAGATTAGAAAAACTGTTCCCAACTACTAACAGAGGGAGAGAACCATGCTCTGCCTCAGAAATTGTATGCAGGAGACAGAGGGATGTAATTTCACAGTTATGGATGAAGTGTTATCCAGCTGGGCATAGACCAGGGTGAGGAAAGGCAGATGTGGAAAACGTCATCAGGCAATTCCAGCCCAGCAGCTAGAGGAAAGACAAGTTATCAAGTGCAGAGCAGCCCCAACCTTTGCACCATTCTGAGGATGCAAGACAAGTCCTGGCCACTCTCTGTTCCAGCTATCTGTTCCAGGCCCACAGCTCCTCCACACAGCAAGAATTGCAGGAACAAGGCATCTCCTTCTCTAAGGAGTTTGAATGAGAGAGTGGCTGTCATTCCAACTATCACTTCTCCCTCTTCTCTTCCTCTTTTTTATCTCTTCAGCCTGTTAAAATTACACTTAGCATATCCAGCATATCCACATGTCCTTAGGGAAAATAGTCAGTTGAATCCTCTAAAGCTCTGGTCCTCAGGTCAGCATTCAAAACTGAAAGGAGATCACTGGAACAGCTCACAGAAAAGAACAGGCACTAAAAAACCCTTAAGCTGGAGTCACAGGGTCCTATCTAATATGTAAATCTATTTGCTACTAAAACTGACTACATTCATAAGGATTAGAATGCTACAAAGGCATCAGATCCAAAGGGCCGATATGAAATACACTTCTGGACACATCTGTGGGTCTAAGCAACATTGCAATTTCTTTTTATGCCTTTTATGTGCCACTGCAAAGATAGGACAAAGCAGCTTTCTTTCACAGCTCTGATTTTTGGCAAAAAGGTCTAGTTAGACTGTTTTCAGCAGAGGAAAATTGATAGTTTTAGTTTTTTTCAATGAGGATTTCAAACATCATTTATTTCTGTAATTCCAGCTCAACTGTCATCAGCACCATCATAAGAGTAATGCCAGGACTGCACTCCCAAATATACCCTCAGATCCATGGCAAGCAGCAGGTCTCATTATTACACCAGCTGTTTTCTTTCTGTATTCCACTAAAAAGACGAGACTCACACAGCAGGCATTTTACGAGCACGAGTTAAATTTGCTTTAGCATTAGTAACAACAAAACAGATGATTACGTTGCATTTGGCAGTGGGCAAGGAAAAATAGCTTCCAGTTTGACCTCTGTCCTTTCTACAAAGTAGGCATCAGCATCCCATGGTGCTGGTGCAAATAGAAGTGCTGTGGCAGGCTGGTACAGGACCAGCATCCCAGTGCATCCAGTGCTCCCAGCTCCTGACTCACACAGAGCTCTGAACAGAAACTGAGAGCTACTGCTACATGTAGAGGCAAGACATTGCCAATTAAGTGGCTGGCAGCATCCTTCTTCTTTGAGAGACAGCACCTCTGGCTTCCACTAAGTACCCATCAGAATTCTTAACCTCTGCCTTAGAAAAGAAAAAGACAATTTGACTGGCCAAAAGAAAACCTGACGTGCTGTTCTTGACAAGCTACTCACCTGGACTCACAGCACTGCTGAACAGATGTGGTTAGTGCCCAGCTGGCTCAAAACCACATTTAGCTCTTGCCTCTGTAATTCAGAACTTAAAGATGCAGTTATATATTCTTAAAATGTTTTCACATTAGCTCTGCTAAGGCACTGTAAGCATTAAAAAGCACTTACTGATAAAGCTACCATCAGGAAACATCTCTACAAAGTGTATATTTCTGTGTGAGTGCCTTAGCTATTACTGCTGGCTCAGAAATATCTAATTTAAAAAATCCACTAAACTTTTCCTACCCATTAATTAAAGTCATTAGCTGCAATACAGAAAATGATCAATGAATAGACATAGAATAGGTTTCCCAGAGAAGCTGTGGATGCCCCATCCCTGGAAGTGTTGAAGGTCAGGTTGGATGGGGCTCTGAGCCCCTCCATGGTCCAGTGGAAGATGTCCCTGCCTATAGCAGGGGGACTGGAACTAGATGGTCCTTGAGGTCCCTTCCAACCCAAACCATTATATGAATCTATGATAATAATATGCTACTCTAAGTATTTTAAGCCTAGAACTTTCAAAGTAAACAAACAAATGTCTCCTGCTAGTCAAAGTGGCCACAAAAAAAGATTTATGGTACAGTTATAGCAGCAAAGCCTCTCAGTATTGCAATAGCTCACATGTACAAAACAGGTAAACAATTACACTGATTGTTTTTCCTTCAAACTAAGATTAACACCAGTTCCTCGGCTTTTTCCAAATCTAGGACTTTGGCTGTTTGTTACATGTTTCAAAAGGTATAAATTTCACATTTTTTTATTTGCAATAAATCATGCTAGTACAATTTATTCACTTCTGTTATGTAGGAGAGGCTGAACACTAAAATTGAAAGTATTTTTAATTTTTGAATGAGACCAAAAATACTTTGACAGAAAACACCTGGAAAAATACCAAAGCAATAATCAAACTACCTTTGTTGTAAAATCTATTTGATGCTGAAACCCAATCGCTTCTGAGACAACACCATTCACATTAAGTCAAGTAAATCTTTAATTTAGATCTCGACTGCTGACCAAATTTTAAAAATCAAATTTAAAAAGTCCAATCCCAGAGAGTAAAATATATCCATCAGCAATTCACTGACACACACACACTCCAAATCCTGGTGCTATTTATGTCAGACCCTCTGTCATTGCTTGTCTACAGAATAAGATTTTCAGCTTTATAAAAGAATGTATTATCCTCTTGATTGTGAAAGAGCTTGAAAAAAACCCCACTATTCAAATCCATCTCAAAGGCTCAAATCTCAGTGGAAGGCAAGTACAAAGAACCATAGTATTTTGTTTAGCAGATAAGTCCCTAAAGTTTCTGAGAAGCTATGACATTAAAGTACACACACACAAAATATTCAAGGAGCTGCTTGCCATCAAGTGACTGAAATGGACACGGATGACATTCACTGGCAGAAATACAGAGAGGAGAAAGGTTTCTGTACCCTATAACCTGCTTTGGTTAAGAATTATTTTTTGTTTCTGTTATGTTGAGAATTTGGCACTTGGACAAAAAGCTGCATCCTGAGGCAAGAGCCTCAAACAAGCTCTGGCTCACTGTTCTCTTCCCCAGCTGGTGATTAGGTGCACACTACATGCCCCCCACACAACACAGAAGGGTTTCTGGCCCAGGTGCACCATCACACTGAGAGGCTCTACACTGCTTCCAGGTTCACAGCTAGCCTCCCATATGGACAGCTTTTTCTGGATATTGCAGCCCACTCAGAAAAAGACACAGTGAAAAGCATAATCATGCCCACAGAGCCCAATCTGCATATCCAAGACCATCTGCAATATGAAAGCAGACACCCAGGACTATTCCATCTCACCATTCTTCTTAGGGAAATGGAGAAAATGGCATCGGCCAGCCTCTCCGACTGTCTTGTTGCTTTGTTGTCAGGAAGAAAGCCAGTGGGAGCCAACCTGAGTTCCCCACAGTCACACAGTAAGAGGATTCTTGTAAATCTTTCTCACATTATAGAACTTCTTGAGAAGAACGCAGTCTGCGGAAGCTACAGCAACACACGGAGTCCTAAAGGCCTTTATTTTTTCCCAGAGTGTAAAATAGTGTCTGGATGGCTTATTAAAAGTCTACAAAATTAGAAAAAATATCTGATCAACAAAAAGTAAGGAACAGAGATTCATCACCATCTTTGCAACATGTCATTCTGGAAGGAAGCACAAGGGAAAATACAGTCACAGTCTCTTTGATACCACAGTATTTCACTGGGATATAGTTTTGCAGTGTTCCAGTTCCAAGAGTGAGGTGTTGATGTGGATAAATAAACATCATAAAAAAAACCTCTTTCCTCACTTGAGACTGATAAGTATGTGTAGGTTGTTTCCCCCTTATGTTTATTTTCTTTTACTCTCTGAATGAGTGAAACTCAGTTTAAACCCTCCTGCCATATTTACCTGTTGCTGCTGCAGGCTCTGAGGAAACATGCAAACACTACTGAAATTTAAACAAAGGTATTAAGTAACACTATCAAAAATAACTTTAACAAGAAGGGATAGTCTGAATAGTTAGTTCTGCACTGATCAGGGGTTATAAATACCACAGAGTGCATGTTACAGTAGACAGAGCATGCTACAAGCAACCAGCAAAAATGTAGGTGAACTGCTCAGTAAATATTGATAGTCTGGGCTAAACATAAGAGCCCATTAATTCTGTGCTTTTACCACTGCCTTGGAGTAAGTGTTGTTCCACACTCCTCTCTCTCTGAATATGTGCTGCTGGGCTTCAAACATATTTCCCTGAAGTCAGACACACTGGATTTTTCTGCTTCCATCAGTGGAGGGCAGAAAGGGAGAGAGCATGAAAGCAGAGAACAAACAAAAGTTCCTCCAACTGCAGCCTCCCCCTGAAGTGGATCCTTGAGAACACCAAAAACCACATCATAACACTGAAAACCACATCACGACCCCAACACAGGCTGAGAAAGCAGCACTGCAGGGGTGTGACCCTCACCCCTCAGCAAGGCTTTGAGCTGCTCTGGAATGAAAGAGCAGTGAGGTGCCTGGAGCAGGAGCTGGAGGCACACTGAGGGCCAACTGCATTGGGCTGGGCTATTTCTGTGGTCAGCAATGCTAAGTCTGATAAACCAGCATAGGGATTTTTTTTTAATTTTAAATGATACACACTCTAACTTCTACAGCAGTAAGGGAGGCCCTATGACACCAGCAGCCAACTAATTGAAATAGAATGTGTGACCTGCCATCCCAGTTTTGAGTCTGGCTGCAGATAAAATAAAAAAGCAGCAGATAAGGTGGATCCCCTGTCGGCTCCAGGCCTAGGAATAGCTGCTGGCTGACTCACAGAACTTTGCATTGCTTGTGCATATGGAGTATTTCAAATTTGTGCCACAAAAATACACTATTTATCTCTTGCACGCTTGCAGGTAAGATTAATTTGTGCCACAAATTAATTCCTTCAGCATGCACTGAAGGAACTAGCACATTTGCTCCTGGTTCCTTCTAGTGGGTCTTGCTGGTCTAACTGCTGCCACAAGGTGCTGTGTAATTTTCTTAGAGTTCAAGTTCTTGAGCTGTGGAATTACTCACCCAAAATCTAGAATCAGAGGCACCACAAAGGTCAAAAGCAGTATCTAGGGGTTTGAATTCTAAATGTTATATGACATTCAAAGTTTTTAGCAGTATACTCTACATGGGCATTTATTTTTAAACCTGTTAATAGCTTTTGATAGCTTCTACCTTATTATGTACATTTATGCAGTTACTTCTTTTATTAGTTATGAGTATTCCTAAGTTCCACAAATTCTTTTTTATCACATGTCAAGAAAAGTATTAACTACTGATACTACGTGCCAAGTGAGACAAGATGAGCTGTAACTGTTAGCAGTAGAGTGCCCAGCTACAAGGTCTTACTTCCCAACAACCCAAAGCTGTATTTGTATTAGAATGCCAGTGAGATCACAGTTTTCATCTGCTGCCTCAGTGGAATCCCCAAAAATGTGTTAACTTTTCTCATCCCTGTTAATGAGAAAACTTAACATGGCTACACCAGAGGGTGAAGTAACCAGGAACTCACAAGATTCTGCAGGATTATGAAATGCTGAAGAATTGCACTACTGGGAGGGTTTGCACAGATTAAAGTCGTATCAGGGTCTGATCTACAGCAAAATATATGCACTTTACACTTCCACTGCCAGGAAGAACATCTTGGGGTCAGTACTCCAAGGAGCATGCATGGTTTATAACTCAGTTTTAGAGCCTGGGTTATTTGACATCTCTTTAAATTACTCCAGCTCAGTTGTATTTCCAGTGTACTTAAAGCCACAGGGCACTGCAAGACCAAGACTGAAACGTCAGCCTTCAAACTGCAATCTTCTAAGTATGCCTGATTTTATTTTACCAGAAAGGCTACAAACACAGAGCACACACCTTTGGCTTCTGACTGAAGCACACAGATGTAAATATGAATTATGTTTTCACATCCTTTAGCCTATCAAACTCTATGGTGTCAGATAAGTAATGTTACTGAAAACCACTATAATAAGAAATACTGAAGAATGATCTCACACCCAACAGATTTAAATGGAAAAAACTGGCAGACAATTCAGTACAGAAAATTTCAGTCCCTGCACATTAAATTTGGACTAGCCCCAGTTCTGCAAAAAATAAGTGTTACCTGCCTCAAAAAAAACCCCTTTTGACTGAAATCCACTGCAGCTACCTGAGAGAGTGTACCAGTCAGAAGTGACTGCAAAAGATACTGCTGTGGTACCAATGCCTGGGAACATATTCTGGCAGGAAATCTTGTCTCAAAATTTTTATTATAATTTTAAGTGAATTTCAACTCATCCTACAGCATGTAATTTTCCAAGTCAACCGAGGGCAAAATCCCCAGGAACCTCCCCATTTTCAACACTCAATGCCTCTTTGTGGGGCACCTTTAGCAAGGCTTAGGCCTTGCAATATTACAGTAAGCACATTATGGCTTTAAAACACTTTTCAAAACCAACAGGCAAACTGCCAAAAGGTGTGCCACAAACACATGTAACCTGATGCCTTAATAGTTCAGGACCCATCTGAAAGCAGTTTTTGGGAAAGCACTAGTAGGAACCCAGGATATTGCCAGCAGCACATAAGATTAAAAGAGAATGCATAAACTAAAAGCAAAGTCCCATCTCATAGAGATGCCATGGTTCAACCCTACACTGTATTTAGTTACTGAGTACAAAAGCTCCTCACAAAAGAGATCCAAGGACTTGATTTAGTTTTCCTGTTTCAACACAGCTGCAGCCATCTAGCAGACAAATGAAACTGGGAAGGCAGGAAAGACATACTCTCTGGCTGCAGAAAAATAGTGATTGTTCAAGATCACTATTTGCTGTGTCTGCATTCCCTCCCTTCCCAAATTTAAGAGACTTCCGGCCTTTAGTTAAAAACACTAGCATGTGTATTGCTCTGGAAAAGTATTTACAGAGCTGCAGGAAGTCCTGATCTCAGCATAAACTTAAAAAACTGATTCTGTCTTTTAAGAAACTGGCAGCTTACTGGTAGTTTTATCTGGAATTTTAAAATCATGAAAAGCTGGAGTGAGAGGAAGGAGAGGAGCCAGTAAATTGAAATGTATCCACTGAGAAGCAAAGATAAACTCCCCACCTTGCCATTTCACAAATATCCCTTCTACCTAAAACACATCAGCTATGCAGATCAGATACACAGCTCTTACAATACAGCTGTGAAAAGCAACTGCCTTTAACTTCCAACTGCTTTATCTATGCTAAAAGTGTCAAGTATTTACCTGAGCCACTGATCAAGATCCTTGACTTCCATTAGCTGATTCAGTAATACCACCCTTGGGTCCAGCATTCAGGTCAGCAAGACCACTAACTTCAATTTCTCACACAGCATTTCTTTTATTACAGATAGATAACTTTTATTTGACTTATATTTTTGTATTGCAAATAGTTCTTTAAGCTGATTTCCTTGTCTAGGGAAGGGCAGAGACAGTAACTGCAGGAAATGAAGCTGAGGTACTTTGTGGTTATGCACTGGGTTTGCCACCTTCTCAAAAACACTTTCAGACAGTTGAGCCCATCTTTACTGCAATTAACCTGTTAAAACCACATACCTCAGGCTAGCCAAAACCTGTGCCCCACTCCCAGATGAATCATCACCTCAGGTCCCAGCCTCTACCTAGCTCAGCCTGGAGATTATCCCACTGCTACACCCACCCTCCCTCCATCCCTGTCAGTGCATCCTCCACAGGAGCCACAGCTACAAACCCACACCTGTGTAGGTTTGCCCCTGGATCAGGAACCCTGTCACAACCATGTCCTCCTTGAGGGACTCCAGCCCGAAGGGGCTGGCTGAGGAGCAGCTGAGGCCACAAAGGCCCCTAGAAGCATGAATGCTCCAGGCCTCAGGGGCCTGGCACCTTTCTGCTTCTATTTAGAGCAAACACACAAAGGTGTTTTACAAAAGCCTTCCTACCACAGATAGCACAATGGAAAATGCTCACAGCTGTGCTGCCACAGGCAGAGAGCAGCTGGTTCAAACAGCAAGTACAGAGTATAAATAATGAATAGTTTGCATGAAAAGGCACAGAGAGGGTCAGGCCAGGCCCTAGAAAAAAAGAAACCTTGAACAAACCCATAGGAATGTTGTTCTGTGAACAGTATGGCATAAGCACTTCAAGTACAACCAGTGACTACAAATAACACTCATCTTGGAGTAGAAGACTGGAACAGGCTGCCCACAGAGGCTGTGGTGTCTCCCTCACTGGAGACATTCAAGAACCATCTGGATGCAATTCTGTGCCATGTGCTCAAGGATGTCCCTTTTTGAGCAAGGAGGCTGGACCAGATGACCCCCTCTGGTACCTTCCAACCTTTAACATCCTGTGATCTTTTCCTCACCACAGCACTCTGGCCAAAGTGATATCCTCGTGATATCTGGAGTCTAATTTGCCAGGAAGAAAAGCAATGTAATTTTTCCTCCACTCCACATACAAAACATTTAAGGATGCTTCTGTGATCTCTAAATCAATTTGTAGTCTCTTTAGGTAACAATGGAGAGAGGCTGGGAAGCTGAAATTGCTGCCTACTTTGCAGATAAACAAAATATTTCTTAAAAGAAGACAGTTTATTTTTCTCCATCTGTCAGGAATGTGAGGACTGAAGTAATTTTGATCAAAAATGACAAGACAGTAAATGTGAAAACAACTGCTTCAAAATTGTTTTCGAAGTTGCTCAAAATCTGAAGGAAAAAAGTAAATTATATCTTGCCTGTGTATAATGTACTCAATTTTTCTGTCCCTTTGAAGATGCACTGCCTGTGCTCATGACGATAAATTCAACTTTTCTAAAGATATAAATGTCACATTTACAGAGTAAACATTTTTCTTCCATTTCCATTTGAAGGAATACTGAGTATTTCCTGATCACTAAGGGGAGGTTGTGCTTGCCAGTCCTCATCACACAGGCACAAAGGCTTTTGTTTATCCATGCCCTGACTGCTGACAGCTGACAGTGGCCTGCTTACACCCAGCCTCACTTGAACAAAGGAGAATTAGTTCATGGACAAATGCTACCATCCTTAGTAGGCAGGCAGCCAAACAATGTTCATTTTAACTTCTCTTCTTTAGCTGCTGTGCCACAGAGTCATTCTAGCATGAGGGATTTATTTCCCTAGTGAAATAACACTAGGGAAATAAATGGACCTGATCTTCAGAGTATAGATCCATGCTTTCCCAGCACCTGGATGGCAGGCATTTCTAGTGACCCAGGACTCATGCATGACCTGAGAATGGAACATGTCACAACAAATAACTTGCAGGCCTGAAAAGTGTCCTCCTCCCAGCCTCCCTATGCAAGTTCACAGAACAAACAGTCAACTTCAATTCTTTGCTGGGCTCCTCAGATCTGCTCTGAGATACAGAAACAACGAAGTGAGTAGTCATATGAATGGCAGAAGTGACCTTATAAAAAGCCACCTCTTTCCTCTGCAAACCTAATGACCAGGTTATTACTCAGTATCTTGACAGCAAGACAGAGAAGGAGACAGAAACACAGAGAACCTACCTCTGCCTTTCATCTTTCTGCAAAAGAGCAAAAGAGATAAGAAACCAACTCAGAGCAAGAGCTGCTGATACATGCCCTTGACAGACATTTAGTTAACATCATATCATAAAAAGGCACAGAAGTGACCATGAAGCACCTCTAGGCTCAGAAGAATTTACTGCCTTCTCAGATGTAGGGACTTCCCCACCATGAGCCACCCAATGAGAAATTCACCTCTGATGCTGTTTTCTAACAACGTCTGCAGTGTGAAGATGATCCTAAAGAAAGTAAGCCCAGCTCAAGCACAGCTACTCCATTCATTTTCCTTCAGATCACTCTGCCTGAGTGGGAAGGGGGAACTAAAAATTTTGCTGTTTAACTAGAAATTGAGAACAGGTGTGCTGTTTGCTTCTTCTCTGATGCCAAAAATCTACCACTGTGTAAGAAGGACTTCCGGAGGGGAAGGACAAAAAAAAGTACAAAAAAAAAAGGAAAAACCAAAACACAAACATCTCTATTTCCCTTTCCCTCTTCTCCTACCCCTTCAGAAATTAAGATACTATAAACTCTAGGACAAGGTCTACATTTTTGCTCTAAAAGCTTTCAAGCACCAAAATGTAAAAAGAAAAAACAATCAGAAGAGACTCGTATTCATAAAACGAGGTTTTTCAACAGCCTTAAGTGCTTAGCACTTCAGTGATTTGTGGTAAATCTTCAGAGCATCTAAGACACTTGCAAAGCAATTTTCTCAGACATCCTCTAGAGGTTAAATATTATTTTTCTTTGCAGGTATAATGACTGTGAGTGAAGCCTTTTATCACACTTGCTAAGAGTGTTAAAAGGAACAAACTTAGCTTCATCTCATGAGCAACAAAAAACTTACGGTTACAGCATTGTTTGTATGATCACAGCATCCACTGCAAATGAAATCACAGCATCATTTTCTGTCATCTACTTTATTAATCATGGAGCACCAAATACAGCTATCACCTTATGAATGGCTATTTCTATCCCCATTCTAAATTAAATATTTTTAAAATGTCACTATCAACAGAAGTTATATAAATTTTTATTTTCCTTTACAACAAACCTGTTGAATACATTTGGAGTAATGTACTTCCCAAACTTTGGGCAGCACAGTCTATTATTCCTATATCACATATGAGAAAGCTCTTCAAGAACTCTGTTAAAAAAAAATATAAAATTATTTTAAAAATTATATAAATCTGTTTAAAAATGTTAAAAATTATAGATTTTGCTATGGACAATAACGTTAGGCCAGCATTTCAGTTTTCTTTACATTTCCTGCAGTACCACACAGCCTTGACTTTGCACACAAAAGCTCTAACTTCCTTGGGCCTGTGATGCTGAAGAGAATGACCACATTCTTTCCAGCCTTGCTGGAGCTGGTTTTCATTTCCTTTCCTTAGGAACTGCCATATTCATACAACCACCAAAGACACACATCTGCTGACACTCAGAGTAGGCAAAAAAAGCAACACTATGCAAGAAAAGCTGATTTGATCTACACATTTCAATTATCTGCTTTTCTGTCAATTGCCCCACTGGAAAACAACACCAAGAGTTTGAAGTCTCACTGTTGATGTGTGTTTCAAACCCTGAGTGAGGCTGGTTTTTAGAAATCTCCCAAACCTCTAAGGGAATGAGTGTCTTGCAGGTAATTGCATGTGCACATACAAGAGTATCTCACAGCCCACTGTGTCACTACAGCATCTGTACTGGAGAGAGAAGACACAGAAAAACAGTTCATGGGAATATCTGCACGAGCACAAAGAGAGATTAATTTCTGTGCTATATATCACATCTCTCCCTAAAAGTGTATTTATCAGGAAAAACAGAGCCATCTCCCAGCTGCCAGACGAGAAGAGACAACAGAAAATGACTAGCAGCCATTCCCAATGCCACCCTGTTATTCTGGCACAGACACAGCAGCAAAGTCAAAAAAAATGAACTTGCTGAGACAGGAAAATTTTTTGCAGCAGAAGCACCAGAGATCTTCTAAATATGTTTTCCTACGACATTCAGAAATTAGTATTTGAAAGAGTGAACAGTACTTCCATAAACAAACAGTTCAGCAGTTTGTATGTTTTTGTTGATATATGCCAGTGTGAGCAGGAGGTTTCTGTTTAGAAAAGAAGATTTGGATCAACAAGCTAACTTTTGTTGCACCAGGCTTTCAAAGTGGAGGAAAGACAAGGGAAAACACGCCCAGTGGCCATAAATTACTCCCAGCTCTTGGCTCCAATTAGATATCAATTTCCAAAGGACTTGAGTGGGCTGAAAATAAAAAGCAGGGACTTAAACCACATTTATTTGAAATATTTGGCTGCATAAGACATTCAATGACAATCTGCTTCTCTGTAGTTGCCTGGGATGTCCTGGGGTTGCTGTTTGTCAGAATATCTTAGAAATCCCAGCAGCTGATCATATGCAAAAGAGAAAGAGGCAAAATTAAAAACCTCCATGGAAATATCCTGTAGCTATCAGGACCCATTAAGATCCTTGCTCATAAGTCTGTATAAAACTGAAGGATAAACTGGATAGGTGCAGTGCTATGTGAATTATGGTGATTTGAGAGTAAGTAACAGGAGGGACAGGAAAAAAGTTCAAGCTAGTCTGAGGAACTGGGCAGTCAAAAACTTACCAGCTGAAAGCACTGAAAAAAATATTTTTGACAGATATGGATGACATTGGGAACTGACCAAAAAAAAAAACCAAAAAAAAAAGCCCCAAAATAAAACCCTCACTACTCTGCTTTCTGCAGATAAACCCAATGACTCTCCTACTGGTTGCAGTTTGCAGCTAGGAAGAAAATTCCCCTCAGCAACAAGCATATGCAATATCCCAATCAAGGAAGAAAATAAATCCATAATGTTTTTCACAGAAGCCTTTGCAATTTGCTCTTGCCAGCTTACACACGATCTTTCCCCTTGCCAATATATTCCAGAGGCAGAGTTTTAAGAGAATTTTGCGCATAGAAATGGAATGAGTTCTGAATTAATGATGCTAAATAAATGTACATTTTGAAAACAATTCAAGTTTTCCCATTTTACTTCCCTCACTAATACTTGCTCAAAGTAAGCCCTGCCTTTTGCAGAGGAAATGTCACGATTCCAGCACCTTCACACAGGATAGAAACAGTTTTAGCAAGACACAGGGCTGTGTGACTGCAAAGAAACCCGGTTTTAAGCTAAGAAAAACCCTGTAACCCAGACTGCTTCATTTCCCATGGTTGCCACCCATCCTAAGCGATGTAGACATGCTGGTAGAGATCTCCATAGCACAGACTAAACTAGAAATTTCACTTACATGAATGGCCATAAAAAGAAACACATTTTTAGACCAGTAGGATTCAGCACTATAGAGAAACTAAGGCCATCTGAAAAAAGAAAAAAATTAAATCCAGTCCCTTCAACATTTTCTTAGAAGGTTTATAAATTACAAAACAAACAAACAAACAAAAACCCAAAACAACAACAACAAAAAACCCCACAAACCAACAAAACCTTCAGCAATTTAAAGCCTGGATTCTGTGTTAACAAATGCATTCTCCACTGAGATATGGTGAGGGGAGATGTTCCTCATGGACAGCAGTGCAAGCAGGGCATTTCTTTCAGCGTGAGCTGCAGGAGTTAAAATGTGCAAGTCAAGAGGAAGCAAAAGAGTTGGCAAACTTTAAGTTTTACCACATGTAAAATAACTGCAGAATTACAAATCTGGGACTCTAGCAAAATGAACTGCAGCCTTTGGGGAATGAAATTATGTGTAATAAGAATGCCTGTCCAAAGAATACAATATAATATGCTTCAATTATTTTGAAAACCTGCCTATGCTGCTCAGCCCTTTTCTCTTTTGCACATAGCCTGCTGTCCAGATTTCTAACACATTCTTGCCAAAGCAGCAATCCCAGGACATCCCAGGCAGCTAGAGTCTGTCTAAGAACTAACCACTTTAAATACAGAAAGACCCACCTAACAAGAACCTCAATTTGACAAAATGCAGAATTTGTATAAGCATCACTCCGAAACGCAAAGCAGCTAATGACAGCTTCAGGAAGAGCTGTAGTTCTTGTTTAAAAAGTGGAGCTGAGAAGCTAATGATTAAGGATACAGCTCCTTAGGACAGCAATCCCTGCTGTAATCCTGTAAACCTGAAAAAAATTACACTGAATTAGCAATAATGGCTTGTTTATCCCCACAGCTGTGTATTTATTAGTCAAAACCAGCACACAAACACACTGTGCATTCACACACCTGCCCATCAACACCTGAGCACCTGCAGTATATGATGACCAAGTGCACAACCTACAACCTCGGGTGGCCACCTCCAGCTTCATGAGTGGAAACTCCAGTCAAGGCCCCAAAAGGCACATGAGCAGACTGATTCCCATCACCAAACACAGCATGAAACAAGCTGCAGAGACCATAAAAAGTAGTGTATGTTAATTTATTCCAAAAATTTCCACTTATTAAATAAACCAAATCTTGTATTAAATACTTTTCCCAATTAGATTTTTCCTTAACATTACAACATCTCTCTGCTTTACCTAGTTGGTGCAAAAATTTAATTCCCAATGCATGTCACTGTCGTTCCATCTCACAAAGTAACAGACACGATCGTTTTTTTTGCTCTTTCTTATTATGACAGTGGTGCCAAAGCAAGAGCTTTTCCTCCTCCACCTCCTCCTTCTCTCATTTTGGGTGTCTCTTCTTAGAGCTTTATCAGCTTTCAGTCTCGATTTAGAGTCTTAGAAAAGCACAGAGCTTGTCTGCAAAGCAGTATCCTGGAGAAGTTAGAGGTGGCAAACTGAATAGGTAGTGTCAGTGTGAGCTGAATGACAGTGTAAACCTTCTCAGCAAGGTGCAAGGTCTTTTCAGCATGCCCCACTAAAAACTCCGAAGATTGAGGAGGCTAAGTCAATATTTATCTTAAATTCCCTACTTAGATGTCCTCATATACAGGCATGAGAAAGCAAAGAAGGGCTATTCGCATTAAGGGATGTGGGGCAAATTAATGCAATGGAATTTTGTAATAGGCTTTTTGAATAGTTTGAGAAAAAAAATATTGGAGCAAAGTAAAAAGTTCATTTCCTACAACTCGACTGCAGCCACTGCCGAAGGTTTTGAGATGTGAGTTGGAAGCTGCCCAGTAAGAAGCGCCAGATCGCCCTGGACTTCCTTGTGTCAGCACACACATCCCAGCAACTTCCTTGCTATGGGAGGGCCCCGGACGCAGGGACGGGGCTCTGTCGTGTTCCATCACAGCAGTATGTAATTTCCAAGCATACACATGGCATAGCTCTTTCATTAAGAACATTAAAAAAATTCTTGAACTGCCTCCTCTCCCAGCAATCAGGAGTCGCTCAGGACTCTTAATATCACACTGTCCTACGCGCTAGCAGATCTGTAAATTCATCGTGCGTCTGTTTGCCTGTACTGTTCCTAATCACAGAACCTCTGGGACTTCTGAGAGCCCGGAGAAGCTCAGAGGCAGGTGGACTTCAGCACTGCACGTACAGGGCGGCAGCAGCACCACGACAGCCCGCGAGCGAAACTTTTTTTTGCACTGGCGTTTTACTCCCGGCTGTTGACAGAGCAGCCCGTGAGTCACCCGGGGCAGAGCCCCCCGCTCCTGCCGCCCTGAGTCACCGCGCCCCGCCCGGGGCAGGCGAGGGGAGCGGCGGAGCCCCGCAGCCTGTGGGGCCCCGGCCCGGCCGGGTGACACTCGCCCCAAGCTCTGTCCCCCGGCGCCCCCG